>JAVJIF010002968.1:0-98961 GCA_038442645.1 Agave tequilana
ACATGGACGGGAATTATACCAATTTAAGATATGAAGCACCATAGGTAGGGTCTCAAGTTGACTAAACTGTAATCAGAATATAGATCTCTTCTGCACCTCTGGCTGTATAAGTTTTTGAACGGTACCAAATAATATGATCTGATGTCGTTGCTTTGCATAGAATTCCTGTTGTACTGCATACTTGATAGCCCTCCGAGAATAAGCCAGAATACTGAAGATAAAGGAAACCCTGATAGTACTGAGCATAATAAAGAAGACCGATAATTGAGAATTCCGAATACCAGGCGTCAATCACTCTGAAAGACATAGCCAGGAATACAGAGTATGGATCAATCCTGAGAATACCCGAGCTTCATAGAGTTGGCCAAAGAGATCATATAATCGCTTCATTCACAACCAGCCACTACCCTCTAGTATATCCATATCTTAAGTTGGTATAAAGGCTTCGAAAACCCAAACAGGGGAAAGATGGAAGGGATTAGGAATCAAAGGAAGAATGATCAAGAAAAATAGATAACTCTACACTTGTAGTTAGAGTGTATAACCAAGACTCAAGCATTCCAGTTGCAAATTTCTTTACCATTAATTTGCTGACTGGTTGTACTGAGGATGTGAGAGCCTAGGCTCTGATACCATCCTGTAACGCCCGATCCTGCGGGTACGGAGACGTTACTGCAACGTATATACGTAGGTCAGAAATACCCTCACGTATATACGCTAAGCGTCAGTACAGGCAAGAATCAGAGTACGGAAGCAAGTGGTGCATTATACATTCCAACACATGAGTACAATCATAAAGTTATCACCAGAGGTGATAAATATTACAAGAATATTACATCACTGATAGGCGCAAATGCGGGAATACAAAGAGATGCACATGTTTGAACAGTATAATGGCACTCACGAGTGTACAAAAGGAAACTCGAGAGGCACACAGGGGTCCTGAAAGGATAGAGCTTCAGATGGTCTGTTGGAGATCCAAGCTACCGCTGCACCTCTTAGGTCAGCAACCAAGAAAATTCCCTAGCTCCAAGCTCCAGGACCTGGACATGAGGATCCAGAGGAGTCAGAACTCCCCAGGCGAGTGGTGAGGCGAAAGCCAAGTGGCGAGCATAGCTAAGCACATGTGTATCGATAAATCCAAGTCATAAATAAGCATTGAAAACCGTGTCGTGAGTACCAGCATACAGGAACAAGAGGGATATAGCAGGTGACTTCCAGTAGAGAATACATTTGGTATAATAAGATAAGAGCAGGTAAAGAGATGAAAAGTAGAGTAGATAGGACAACACCAGATATCTCCTAAACTAACATAAAACCGATAAAATCGAATAAAAACCGATTACGAGTAAAACTGAATACAAATGGTCTATATTAACTTTCTACTTTAACTAGGCTATCTAAGTTGTAGGTTTTAGTATGCGTCCCATTTCACATACTTCTACTTACAACTTATAGAGCAAGTTATTTGGAAACTGATAAAGTTCGATGAATCATGTTTCGGATGGGCCCCGTACATGCCCGGGACAACGGTCCAGGAGTATCCGGTGCTGAGCCGGAACATACCGCTATATACCGGGACTTATTTACGCCCGAACAGGAATAGAGTATCGCAGATCCCATAGAAATAGGCCTAGGGCGTGTGCATACCCGGCAGGAATAAACAGGAGTAGGAGTGCCAGCACACCCCACGGAATCCCTGGTGGCCGCCAGGTGATCCCTCAAGTATGTGGCCACGCGCGGCTCGATAAGACCACCATAAACATGATTAATCAGGGCCCATCAGTTTCCCCCAAACCGGATGCAAGTTGTCTTATAATAATTTATCATGTAATTATCAATTTACGGGAATAACAGGAGCAGGACATGATCAGGAATTCAGGAGTACAGGTCACTGTATATAATATAGGATAACAGGTCACTGTATATAATACAGGATAACAGGTCACTGTATATAATACAGGATAACAAGACAGGATTCCCGTAAATGTGATAATCACAGGTCAAGTATTAATATAACAGGAGTACATAACAGGCATAACAGGAGTCATAACAAGCATAACGGGAGTTCATAACAAGAGATCAGGTACAACATTCCCGTAATGTGATAATCATGAGTAAAGAGTTATTCGTAACAGGTATCAGGTTTTATCACGCCAATGACAAGTGTTCATGTAGATGACAGGTGACATAACACAAGTCAGTGTCAAGTAGTAGCATGTCGGGTGTAAGGTGATAACATATCAAGTGTTAAATGATACAAACAGGTATATGTCAAGAGTTTACATAACAAGCTTGTATATGACAAGTGTTAGAGTAATAGTTGAGCATAATCAAGCGGAGCTAAGCGAGCTGGAAGCACAGACAGCAAACAATATTTAACACTGGAGCGTCTGGTAAGGTTACCGGGACAACTCGGCTTAAAGTGCGAGTAAGAAATCCGGCAGCATCCCGCCTAGACGAATCTAGTGGTAAAGTGCTGAGCGCTGATCATGATAACCAGGCGGAGCTGAAGAACCTGATGGTCCCAATCACTTCCCTTTCGAGATAGTGAGAGACCGGAGGCTGAAGGCTGAGGACCAAGAACACTCGGGGTTTAAGCGCACTCTCGGTGGCTACCAGCCATCCCAGGAGTGGGCAGAAACCCAGAGTTCAACGACCACGAAGGGTCGGCCACGCATAGTATAAAGCAGTAAAATACATATAAACATGGAATAAAATACATGTCGACCCGACGAAGCGGCGAAACCCAAATGGAGGCGAGGACACTCGCCTAAATCACCAGAATGCGAAAAGTCCGAAATCCATGGAACTCGCGCACGCGTCATAAAATATAATATTATATAATTATTTAGTGAGAGAAAGTGAAGGAGGAGAGAAAGAGTGAGAAACCTAGAGAGAGAAATATATGGAAAGAGAGAGTGCACAGGTAGACGCGGATTTTGAGAGTGAGACGCGAGGGTCGCAGACGCGGGAGTCGCGTCGCGAGAATAGCAGACGCGGGAATCACAGACGCGGGAATCGCGTCGCAAAGGTGCCACAAACACGGGGTTCAAGACCCGCGTTCAAGTCAGGGCACGAGGAGAAGGCGGACGCGGTCGTGGGTTCCGCGTCGCGTTAACACGAGAAGAACACAGACGCGGGCATAAGCTCCGCGTCGTGTTGATACAGGAACGCGAGGCCGCGTTAAGGAATTGTTTGGACGCGGGAGTGAGATCCACGTCAGCAATCGATCAGAGAAAGAGAGTGACAGAGAGATGGGAGACGCATGGATAGGGAGAGAGAGGGAAAAGGTGATTTTGTTGGTGGTGGTGTTATTTGGTGAAGAAGATGGATTTTGATGGAGTAATAAAATAAAGTGAAGGAGGTGATGTTTGATGGTGAAAGTGATGGTGGAAGTGAAGATGGTGGTGGAAAATAGTAGAGGTGGTGGTGATGAAAAAGGTTAAGAAAAGATGGTGGTGATGACGTTTAGTTGTTGTCGTTGCAATTGTCACCGGAATGATTACCGGAATAATTGTGAACGATTACCGAATAATCATCGGAGATGTTGCCGATGAAGAAGAGCTCGGCCCTAATCCAAGGAGGGTGGCCGGCCTTGGAGTTGGTGGTGGGTGATGTTTTGTGGAGAGGTTTGTTGTGGTGGTAATTTTGGAGAAAGTAAAGGAGAAGGTAGAGGGTTTGGTGGAGTTGTTGAAGTTGTGGTGGTTTAAATGGAGATGGAGAGGAAGAAGATGAAGATAGGGAGTTAGAGAAGTTGTAGTGGTTGTGATTGTGGTGGAGATGAAGGAGGAGTTGGTGGTGGTTAAAGTTTGGTGAAGAGAAAAATGAAGTGGAAAGATGAAGGAAAGGTTTATATAGGAATTGGATTTGTGAAGGTGATGTAAAAATATTTAGAGAGGGGTTTTTTTGTAAAATGGAGAGGGTGAGGTGTCCCTCTCTTGGCCGGCCATGGTGATGGGAGAGAGGTTGGATATTTGGAGAAGATATTTTTGGTGTTTAGATATTTTTGGTGGAAAGTTGTAGAAGATAATGGAAGAATGGAGAATTTTGTAGAATTTGGTGGAAGGAAAAGGAAGGAAAGAAAAAGGAAATAGGAAAAGAAAATGAAAAAAAGGAAGATATTATCTTGGAAGAAAAAGTGAAATTAATTAGAGTGACGGATTCCCGGGATTCAGTTGCGGATGCGGAAAACTTTTGGAAAAATACCGAAAATCGTCTGAAAATCAAGTATCTCGGAACGACCCGCAAAAATTCTCAAAAATCAAGAATATTATTCTAAGAATCACGGTGAAATTCGTTTCAAGAAATTATTTATAGTTTTTGAATTAAAAATCCTGAAATTGGCCGTTAATATCGGTCGACACCAAATCTCGCAGAAATATGATAAATTCTGAAAATTTCCAAAAAATGAATTAAGATAGTAAATATTATTCTAAGCAAATTTGTGAAAGCGGTTTCTCAAAATTTGACTCCATTTGCAAATTAAAAATCCAGGAATCGGTCAGCGGCACTGGTCGATACCGTTTTGAAGATTTTCATTTTAATTCAAGAAAATCACAGAAAATCTAAAATATTAGAAAATGTTGTTTAAACTTAAATCGGTCAAATCTAAATACCAGAAAGACCAAATCGAGCAATTCACTAGGATCGGGTTCTCGCTCAGACTAGGGCTGACTCCGAGTCCGTGAATCCGATCCAAGACAAAACGATCATATAATAATTCATAATATAAAACAATACAGGAAGTAGATCAAAAATACGATCGAAAAATCTGAATACGCAACTAAGTACGTATTCTAGGAGCGGGGTGTTACACTATAGGATCTTTGTTTTTGTGAAAAAGAATTGTTTTGTGGTCTTTTGATCACCAAGTTGTAAACCCTCCTACTTTGTACTATCCCTCTTGGGTAGAGGTTGATTTTGGAGTGGTGGCTTTGTGCCCTATCCCTCCAGTGAGAGGTTGATTGGTGGTATTGGCTTTGTGCCTATCCCTCATTTGTGAGGTTGATTTGTTGTGGCTTTGTGCCTTGCCTCTAAGTGTAGAGTTGTTTTGGTTGAGAGAGGAGTTGTGTACTCCATATTGTATTTTCCCCAAATCCTCAGTGGAGGTTCCTTGTGTGGGAGTCCTGTGTGGACAAGTTAGTGGATTGGAAATCCTTCTGGGTGAAGGCGGGGACGTAGAGCTGGGTGCTCAAACTCGAAACAAATCTCGTTGTTTGTGTTTGATCCATTGACTCTAACTCTCTCTCTTTATATTGAGCCATTGCATCATTTCATATTGCTCATTCATATTATATGCTTGGCTTGTTGGTGTATGCCTCACTTGTGCTTAACCACGAGAGCTTCTGTTGGCCCAGAGGCCTTCCATTCTAGTTTTGATGATGATTAACTCATGTAGTTATGTTTACTAATAATCTTGTAATTTTAGTTTCAGATTATTAATCAAGATATTAGTTGGTGATTAGCTTCAACAAGATGATTTGGAAGCTTTCACATGGTGATTCCAGAGCCCGAGCATCAAGATCATACATTGCACTCGTTGGAGTCTCGCTCGTGGATCACGTTTTGGATCGGGTCGACTTGAAGATGGAAGATCGTCAAGAAGACTTAGGTATCCATAGTTTAGTGTGTTTTAATCCATGTGTAAAGATTAGATAGTTGATAATACTCAAGTTCACAACACACACAAGTTTTATGTTTTGGAATTGGTTTTCATGAATAGCTTAGATCAAAACAAGTTTAAATGGTTTTTATGTATATTAGATGTGTTCGATATACATACATGCCTCATATCTTAGACAAACTTATTTTGATATGTCTATTCATGAGTTTTAGGAAAAATCAGATTTCCTATTGAAAAATCCAAGTTTGATAAAATACAGTTTTTGGTTTTTGGTAAAAATGATAAGACACAAAATAGTTCAAATTGCTTGATATTTGAGTTGAAATTTTTATCACAAGTTTGTATATCAATGCAAAATGTTAAAACTATTTTTAGGGATTTTTAGAAGATTTATAAGAATTTTTAGAATATTTTCTATCTCAGTTTCTGACTCAGAACAGTGCCTGACAGGCTCTGCGGTCGACCTCTCCGTCGACCGGACTCCAGAGTTGGTCGACCGCGTCGGTCGACCGACGTGCACAGACCTGTGCACGTTTGGCAGACACTTGGGCGGTCGACCGTTACGGTCGACCTGCCGGTCGACCGCTGGCTTCCAACGGTCATATTTATGACCGTTGGCGGTCGACCGGGCAGTCGACCGCCAGCCGCTATTGGCTGAGAATTCAGCCAACGGCTAGTTTTTAGGGTTTGGCCTATATAAACCCCAATCCTTTGGGATTTTGGCCAAGGTTTTTAATAAGAAAAATTTCTCTATTCTCTGGTTTTAAAACAAGTTTTCAAAGTGTTTAAGAGCTTAAAAGATCCATCTTATTTGTTTTAAAGTGTTTTGTTCATTTCAAAGAAATTAGGGTTTTGGAAATTAGTTTTTGATCTAAACTTCTATATCTATTTTGGTGTCTTCCCAAGAGAATTTCTTTGATCAAAACACTTATTTTCCACACTTGAGCTTATCTTCTATCCTATCTAATTAGGATCTTTTGTTTGTGGGAAAAGAGATTGTGTTTGTGGTCTTTTGTGATCACCAGTTGTAAACCCTTTCATTGTTGGGTTGCTCTCTCTTTGGTAGAGGTTGAGATTGTTGTTTGCTCCCTCTAGTGAGAGGTGGAGTTTGGTTTTTGTATCCCTCTTCGGTAGAGGTGATTTGTGGTCGTTTGGCTACGGGCCTTATCCCTCTTCGGTAGAGGTGTATTGTGGTTGTATTGCCTCGGTGGCATTGTATGGTTGAGAGAGGAGTTCGGTACTCCTAGTGGATTGGAAATCCTTCTCGGTGAAGGCGGGGACGTAGAACTAGGGGCTCGAACCTCAAAACATATCTTTGTGTTTGCGTTTGATCCATTGACTCTCAATCTCTTTATTTTTGTTTGTGCATAGCATTCATTTATTCATATCTTATTTGCTTGTGTGTGCCGTTGCATTATTTCATATTGCCCATTCATTATATGCTTGGTTTGTTTGTGTGTGCCTCACTTATACTTAACCACGAGAGCTTCATATAGCACCTCAACCCTTATCTAGGAAACCAAGAGGAGTTAGTTCAGAGCCCTTCACGGGGAATTCGGCTACACTCGTTGGTTGTATTAAGTGTGTTGCAAATTTATTTTACTTTCACATTTAGTTTCTAGATTAGCATTATCACCTATTCACCCCCCTCTAGGTGATTTACAATTGGTATCAGAGCCTACGCTCCTGATACTTTAGGTTTAACCACCTAGGAGTGAGATCCTTGCTAGCTAATCTACATTTGCATTTGCATATATTTGTTTGCACACATTTAATTTCACACCCATGGATTGCTTTTCACCTCCCATGTTCGATGTCTCCAACATTAACACATGGAAATATAGGATGTCCATGTATTTGAGGACCCTATGTTTGCATGTTTTCCTTGCCGCTACCAAGAAATGCTATCTTGGTAATAGCAATCATATAGGGGCTAATGCACAAGCCCTTGAGGCTATTAGAAGCACGCTTTCAAAAGAACATCTTATGCTTGTTTCTAATCTTGATTCCGCTTTTGCAGTGTGGAACAAGTTGACCACAACCACCACCTCTGAGCTTCTAATGCCAATCCAACAAGAGGAGGAATCTAGTAGGGAATCCGAGTCACAATGCTTCATGATCCAAGGGAATGACTCGCTTGAGGTACATTCGGATACTCAACTAGATAATGCTAGTTCTTCAAGTAATGAATATGTTGATGCCAATGTTTTGAATGAAGAACTATCATTAGTTTGTGAAAATTTGATAGAAAAATATAACATTTTGAAAAAGAAAAGTCTAGGCCTTAACATTGAAAAAAAAATTTCTAGACTTGACACTGTTTAGCAAGAGAAAGTGGAGATTTCTAATGAGAGGGATTCATTGAAATCTCAACTTGATCTTGCACTAAAAGAAAATAAATTTTGAAAAATAAAAATGATTGTGAAAAAGTTTTAAAGAAAAATGAAAACTTGTCTTCAAAAATAATTTTGTTTTAAAAGAGAATGATTCTTTAAAAATAAAATTGCTTCTATTTCTAAAGATTTAGAAATTTGTTTAAAGAAAAATGAATTTTTACAAAATAAAATTGATTCTCATGTTTGCCATGCTAGGTAGTTTCACCTAGATCACCCCTTGCATGCTCCACTTCTTCTTTAATTGAAAATGATATATCCATGCTTAAGAAGAGTGTTATTTGTTTGGGCTCCACTTTGAGCCAATGTGTTGTGGTTCATACACGTTTGGAATATTTGTTTCGAAAGAAACATATTCCATCTCTGCATGTACACCCTCCACGGCATACACATGCTCCTCACGGACACCATCACACCATGTATGCTCATGTGTACACTTGTACATATTGTGGACGTAAGGGCCACCTTGCTAAATTTTGTTTTGATCGTATAACTGATTGTAATTTAGCAAATAGATTTGTTTGGGTTAGAGAAGGTACTAACCCCCATGGACCCAAAAAGTTGTGGTTACCAAAGACCACCCCTATTGTATTTGATATAGGTGTGGGCTCTCGCATGACGTGAGAGTATCGGTACCTTGGAGTGGATGCGTTCCGAGCTTCATGTGGACTATTTGGATGCATCACTTTCAAGGGAAGTTTGGTGGGAGGACCACCTTGGTTTGGAGTACTAGAGAGGTGCCCTCATCGGTTCTGGTATTGATCTCTAACTCCCGTTTATGTTTGCATGCTTATTATGACTTTCATTTGTAGCATGTCATGTTTTATTGGTCATTATGCTTATGCCATGTTTATTAGATTAGTGACATACATGTATAGTATTTGAGACACCCATGTTGATATGGACCATTATTTTGTGTTCTCACCATAGTTTAGCTATCATATACATCATGAATCTAATGCATGCGTATTTGACATAATAATCATATGAGTTTTTGTTTCGATGCTTCATATTTTGAATATATGTTTAAATGCTAGTTTTCATTAAGACTAAGATTTATACTTGTACATATAGTGGGCCACAATAAATCTATATATGTTTGTGCTTGAATGCTTATTTGTACCTATTAGATTTGCTAGTATAGTCTAGTTTTGATGATTCATGCATTTGACTTGTATTCTTATTTCATCCATATTTTCATGTTTTAAGGAATATTGAGCTTAATTGCCAATTTTTATGACTATATGTTTCACATAATACTTGTTCACTCACTTCATCTAAATGTTTCTCATGATTATGTTTTCATGAGTATGATATGGGCTTTATGGACTTTGAGTGTTATTAGTGATCATGTGATTTACATAGTTTCATGAAAAATATTTTTGTTTTATTCCTTACTTGAAGGATTTCGTACTAATTTAGAAGTTTTTCCATTTACTAGTTCGGATTCTTCGTTATGGTAGAGTTTTCAAACATACTTTATATTTTTCAAACCTATTTTTGAAACCCTACCTTCAAGGGTGGTTGGATGGAGATCATGCTCATGTATGTTTTATAGTGAAAATCATTTTAAACTTGAACATGATTGGGAGGATAGGATATGAGGTATACACTTGATATTATTGTTGTTTCAATTGGTATCATTGGATTCTTTAATTGGTATCAATATTGACATTTTTTTATACTCATATATTTGTTTTTATTTTGGTATCATATGTTCTTAATGACAAATACTTACAATTGGTATCAAGATGTTTATTTGAATAATTTCAATTGATATCAAGATTTTTATGTGTTTTTTCTCAAAAATTGGTATCAATGTTTTTTATGTTCACTTTCAATTGGCATCAAGATGCTACTTTGACATATTTTTAAACTGGTATCTTAATTGATTGTCACCCCTTATTTACATCATTTTTTTTTTAGACAAAAAGGGGAGAACATTGTTTTATTGCTTTTAACCCCTTTGTTGATTCTTTGTTTCCAACAAAAGGGGGAGAAGAATTTATTGATTTGTTTTCACTTTGACCTCTTGTTGATGATTGACAAAAAGGGGGAGAGGTATTTGGTTTATATGCATGTTTTTGTATGCATGTTTTGTTTATCAAAAAATTGATAGTATTGTTTGTATTTATGTTTATTGGTATCAAGAGCATGTTTTGAAAATTTGTTTGTTTATGCATGTATTTGCATTCATGTTTACATGCTTCATTGTCATATCTTATTGTTTAATGCTATACATGAGTTAAGGGGGAGCTTCTTTGAAGCTTAACTTTAATCCATGCATATATAACTCCATGAGTTTTGTCATCATCAAAAAGGGGGAGATTGTTGGCCCAGAGGCCTTCCACTCTAGTTTTGATGATGATTAACTCATGTAGTTATGTTTACTAATAATCTTGTAATTTTAGTTTCAGATCATTAATCAAGATATTAGTTGGTGATTAGCTTCAACAAGATGGTTTGGAAGCTTTCATATGGTGATTCCAGAGCCCGAGCATCAAGATCATACATTTGCACTCGTTGGAGTCTCGCTCGTGGATCACGTTTTGGATCGGGTCGACTTGAAGATGGAAGATCATCAAGAAGACTTAGGTATCCATAGTTTAGTGTGTTTTAGATCCATGTGTAAAGATTAGATAGTTGATAATGCTCAAGTTCACAACACACACAAGTTTTATGTTTTGGAATTGGTTTTCATGAATAGTTTAGATCAAAAAAAGTTTAAATGGTTTTTATGTATATTAGATGTGTTCGATATACATACATGCTTCAGATCTTAGAGAAACTTATTTTGATATGCCTATTCATGAGTTTTAGGAAAACTAAGATTTCCTATTGAAAAATCCAAGTTTGATAAAATACAGTTTTTTGGTAAAAATGATAAGACACAAAAATAGATCAAATTGCTTGATATTTGAGTTGAAATTTTTATCACAAGTTTGTATATCAATGCAAAATGTTAAAACTATTTTTAGGGATTTTTAGAAGATTTATAAGAATTTTTAGAATATTTTCTATCTCAGTTTCTGATCCAGAACAGTGCCTGACAGGCTCTGCAGTCGACCGCTCCGGTCGACCGACTCCAGAGTCGGTCTACCGGGTCGGTCGACCGACGTGCACAGACCTGTGCACATTTGGCCAGACACTTGGGCGGTCGACCGTTACGGTCGACCGGCCAGAGAGCTTTGCTCTCTGGAAATTTTCGGTCAACCGGCCGGTCGACCGCTGGCTCCCAACGGTCATATTTATGACCGTTGGCGGTCAACCAGCGGTCGACCGCCAGCCGCTTTTGGCTGAGAATTCAGCCAACGGCTAGTTTTAGGGTTTGGCCTATATAAACCCCATTCCTTTGAGATTTTGGCCAAGGTTTTTAACAAAAAAATTTCTCTATTCTCTGGTTTTTAAAACAAGTTTTCGAAGTGTTTAAGAGCTCAAAAGATCCATCTTATTTGTTTTAAAGTGTTTTGTTCATTTCAAAGAAATTAGGGTTTTGGGAATTAGTTTTTGATCTAAACTTCTATATCTATTTTGGTGTTTTCCCAAGGGAATTTCTTTGATCAAAACACTTTTTTTCCACACTTGAGCTTATCTTCTATCCTATCTATTTAGGATCTTTTGTTTGTGGGAAAAGAGATTGTGTTTGTGGTCTTTTGTGATCACCAGTTGTAAAGCCTTTCATTGTTGGGTTGCTTCCTCTTTGATAGAGGTTGAGATTGTTGTTTGCTCCCTCTAGTGAGAGGTAGAGTTTGGTTTTTGTATCCCTCTTCGGTAGAGGTGATTTGTGGTTGTTTGGCTACGGGCCTTATCCCTCTTCGATAGAGGTGGATTGTGGTTGTATTGCCTCGGTGGCATTGTAGGTTGAGAGAGGAGTTCGGTACTCCTAGTGGATTGGAAATCCTTCTCGGTGAAGGCGGGGACGTAGAACTAGGGGCTCGAACCTCAAAACATATCTTTGTGTTTGCATTTGATCCATTGACTCTCAATCTCTTTATTTTTGTTTTTGTGCATAGCATTCATTCATTCATATCTTATTTGCTTGTGTGTGCCTTGCATTATTTCATATTGCCTATTCATTATATGCTTGGTTTGTTTGTGTGTGCCTCACTTATACTTAACCACGAGAGCTTCATATAGCACCTCAACCCTTATCTAGGGGAATCAAGAGGAGTTAGTTCAGAGCCCTTCACGGGGAATTCGGCTACACTCGTTGGTTGTATTAAGTGTGTTGCAAATTTGTTTTAGCTTCCGCATTTAGTTTTCTAAATTAGCATTATCACCTATTCACCCCCCTCTAGGTGACTTACAGCTTCATATAGCGCCTCAACTCTTATTCAGAGGAATCAAGAGGAGTTAGTCCAGAGCCCTTCACCGGGAATTTGGCTACACTCGTTGGTTGCATTAAGTTTTGATTGCAATTAAGTTTTAATTTCCGTATTTAGTTCACTAGATTAGCCGTACACCTATTCACCCCCCTCTAGGTGTACCTTTAATTGGTATCAGAGCCTACGCTCCTGATATTTAGTTTAACCACCTAGCAGTGTGATCTTGGTTAGCTAATCTTCATTTGCATTTGCTTTTAGCACACATATAGTTTGCACTCATGGATAGGCCTCCCATGTTTGATTTCTCTAAAATTGACACATGAAAGATTTTGATGAGTTGGCATTTAAAAGCCCTAGCTTTGCATGTTTACATTGCCATCACTAAGAATTCCTACCCTAAATATAGCAAGCATATAGAGGCCAATGCAATAGCCCTAAAGGCACTAAGAGCATCTCTTCATAAAGATTATTTACATGTGTTTTCTCACTATGATTCGGCTTTTGTAGTATGGAGCATTTTGACTTCTCTCAAGCTTCCAAAGATTATCGATAGGATGAGGAGATCTAGGAGAGACGAGTCCGATGAACGTTGCTTCATGGTCCAAGGAAATGACTCCCTTAAGGTACAATCGAAAACTCAACTAGATGCTAGCTTTAGTTCATATTGCAATGAGTGTTTAGAGGCACAAGCGAACTTGCTAAAAGTGTGAAAATTTGATTTCAAAATACAAACTTTGAAAAAGGAAAGTCTTGATTTAAAAGAAGAAAATAAAATTTATCTTCTAGACTTGAGATTGTTTTGCAAGAAAGGGATGAGATTTCAAGTAAAGTGACTCGCTTAAATCCCAACTTGATCTTGCACTTATTGAAAACAAATTTTGAAAAATAAAGTTGATTGTGAATATGTTTTGAAGAAAAATGAGGATTTAACTTCAAAACTTGATTTTGTATTAAATGAAAATAATTCTTTGAAAAATAAAATAAATTTGATTTCACAAGAATTGAAAGATTGTTTAAAGAAAAATGTTTCTTTGAAAAATGATTTAGATACACATGTTTACCATGCAAGTGTAGAGTCACCATCTAGCTCATATATTGCATGCTCCACTTTATCTTCAAGTATTAAAAATGATATAAATGTTTTGAAGAAAAGTGTTGATTGTTTGGGCTCCACTTTGAGCCAATGTGCTTTAAACCATACACGTTTGGAATCTATGTTTCGAAAAAAACAAGTTCCATCTTTGCATGCACACAAACCACGGCATACATATACTCCCCACGTTCACTCTCATAACATGATGTATGCTCATGTGTACACTTGTACACATTGTGGACGTAAGGGCCACCTTGCTAAATTTTGCTATGATAGAGTTCATGATGTAAATTTAGCAACTAAATTTATTTGGGTTAGGAAAGGATCTAACCCCCATGGATCCAAAAGAATGTGGGTACCAAAGACCACCCCTATTGTATTTGATGTAGGTGTGGGCTCGCATGACGTGAGAGCAACGATATCTCGAGGTGGATGCGTTCCGCTTAAAGAGGACAATTTGGATGCATCACTTTCAAGGGGAGTTTGGTGGGAAGACCACCTTGTTTTGAAGACTTGGAGAGTTGCCTTCATGGTTTGGTAACGATCTCTAACTCCCATTTATGTTTACATGCTTTCATATTATTCATTTTTAGCATGTCTTGATGTTTTATGATTAGTATGTTATATGCCATGAGATTTAGATTAATGATATACATGTTTAGTTATTTGAGACACCCATGTTTTATATGGATTTATATTTAGTGTTCTCACTTTGTTTTTAACTAATGTGTATGTCCTAGATCTAATGCATGTGCATATACATATTGATCATATGGATGTTTATGAGTTTTGTTTTTGACTTCTATGCTTCATGTTTTGATTACATGATTGGATGTTAGTTTTCATTAAAACTAGGATATATACTTGTACAACTAGTGAGCCACAAATAGACTGTTATATGTTTGTTCTTGAACGCTCATTTGTACCCATTGGATGTACTAGTATAGTCTAGTTTTGATGATTCATACATTTGACTTGTATTCCCATTTTGTACATGTTTTTCATGTTTGTGTTTTAACTTCATGTATATGTCCATCTTGTCTAAACAATTAGCTATACATATACATTCCTTGAGCCACTTGCCTTCATGCATATACTTTTGTGGACTCTTTATGTTTGGATATGTATGTATACGTTAGTTTGTACATGACATACATATATCTTGAAAATTAAATCGTTTTGATGATTTTCATATTTTAAGGAATGTTGAGCTTAATTGACTATTTTCATGATAATGTGTTTCACATAACTTGTACACTCACTTCATTAAATGTTTTCTCATAATTTTTTTTCATGAGTACAATTTGTGCTTTATAGACCATTGAGTGTTTAATGATCATGTGATTTACATGTTTTTCATGAAATATTTTTTGTTTTATTCCTTACTTGAAGGATTTCGTACTAGTTTACAAATTTTTCATATAACTAGTTCGTATTCTTCATATGGTAGAGTTTTCAAACATACTTTATCTTCAAACCTATTTTTGAAACCCCTACCCATTAAAGGGCGGTTGGTTGGGTGACCATGCCTTGTATGCTTATTATTAAAAATCTTTTTAAACATGTGCATGAAATGGGTGGTAGGTAATATGAGTTATACACTTGATCATATTATGTTTTCAATTGGTATCATTGGATTGTTTCAATTGGCATCAATATTGACTCTCTTTTTGTATACTCATATATATGTTTATATATATGTATGCTTACACTTCAAATAATATAAATTTCTATTGGTATTCTATTTTCATACATATATGTGATTTATTTGTGCTTGATTCTCAAAGATATTTACTTGTTTAAAGCACAAAGTTTGTTTATGCTAAGCTTGAATCAAACCCTTATTTTCAATTGGTATCTCAATTGATGTTTTAATAAGCTTATGCATTATTTTTAAAATTGGTATTTTTATTGGTATCTAAAATGTGAAATAATCCTCAACATTTTTATTGGCATCAATATGATTCTATTTTGATTAAAAATTCAAAAGTTGTAATGTCTATTTACAATTGATATCTTAAAATTTGATTTACTAAGATATCTCAAAATTTTGTTTTAATAAGACAATTAAAAATGTTTTGATTTATATTGCCTATATGCAAGGGGAGCTTAATATCTCTTCTACATATAGATTCATGTTGAGTGTATCTTATATTGAGGAGCTTGACAACTCTTCTTTATGCGGTACACGTGTGTAGGGGGAGCTTGACATCTCCTCTATGCATTGCATATTATGTGTTATGTGAATTAGGGTTTGTCATCCTTTCTTCATGTAATGCATGTATGTAGGGAAGTTAACTTAGCGTCTTCCTCTTCATGAATGTATATCGCATATATCTTTTATTGATTAATTTGAGTTCACCTCTTTGTGGGGGAGAACATTGTTTTTGTGTTTACTTTAACCCTTTATTGATGATTAACAAAAAGGGGGAGAAGTATTTCAGTATATATGCATGTTTTGAAAAAGAGATTTCTTGTTTATGCATATTGTTTTGTTTTGGAAAAAGGAGAAAAGAATTTGATGTGTTTCATGCTTGTTTATGCATGTTTATCTCCTTATATTTGCATATATCTCCTTATATTTGCATACATGTTAGTTTAGATTCATGTGCTTCATTGCCATATATTATTATTTATTGTGATGCATGAGTTAAGGGGGAGATTCTTTGAAGCTTTACTTTAATCCATGCATATATAACTCCATGAGTTTTGTCATCATCAAAAGGGGGAGACTGTTGGCCCAGAGGCCTTCCACTCTATTTTTGATGATAATTAACTCATGAACTTATGTTTACTAATAATCTTGTGATGTTTAGTTTCAGATCCTTAATCAAGATATTAGTAGGTGATTAGCTTCAACAAAGGTGTTTTGGAGCTTCTCACATGGTGATTCAAGAGCCCGAGCATCAAGTCATATATACCACTCGTTGGAGTCAAGCTCGGTGGATCACGGTTTGGATCGAGTCGCTTGAAGACGGAGTTCGTCAAGAAGACTTCGGTACATAGTTTAGTTTTGTGTTTAGATCCATTTGTAAATACTAGATAGTGTGATATGCTCAAGTTCACAATACACACACGTTTCATGTTTTGGTTTTCGGTTTTGGTTTAATCGATCTTGGTTTTCATGAATAGATAGATTCAAAACAAGTTTACATGGTTTAATGTATATTAGAATTGTTCTATATACATGTATGCTTCATAGACTTAGATAAACTTATTTTGATATGCCTACTCATGTGTTTGGAGTTTTGTATTTTAACAAAACATATTTTCGGATTTAATATCAAAAAATTGATATATATCTTTTCATGTATATTGGAGTATATCCATATACAACATGCCTAAAAGTTATTTCAATATCATGTTTTTGTGTTTGAATGAGTTTGGACAAAACGAATTTTCAATTCAAAAATCTAAGTTTTAGAAAATACAGATTTTGGTATTCGGCAAAATTTCTAATTCACAAAATTGTTCAAATTGTTTGAAATTTGTGTTGAAAATTTTCACACAAGTTTGTATATCAATGTATTATACTGAACTTATTTTTGTGGATTTTTAGAGAATTTATGAGATTTTTTTGTAATTAAAAACCCTATTTTTTAGTCCCTTTACTTTTTCTGCCAGGCCCTGGCGGTCGACCGGACGTGCACAAAGGCCATTGGTTTTGCCGGTCGACCGGGCGGTCGACCGACTGAAGTCCCCTTACTCTCGGGTAAGGGCGGTCGACCGGGCGGTCGACCGGTGGTTGGCAACGGTCAAATTTCGATCGTTGGTCGGTCGACCGGATGGTCAAATCTGACCATAATTACAGCCAACGGCTAGTTTTTTTAAAGGGGCTATAAAAACCCCATTTATGGGCTGTTTTGGCTAAGACTTCCAAGAGCAAAAATTCTCCCATTCTCTAGTGTTTTTACAAGTTTTAAAAAGAGTTTTAGAGATTCAAAGATTTCACCTTCATTGTTTTTAAAGTGTTTTGTTATTTCAAAGAAAATAGTCTTTTGGGAATTATTTTTGATCTAATAATTCTATATCTTTTTGGAGAGTTTCCCAAGTGATTTTCTTTTTTAAAAACACTTTGTTTTTCACACTTGAGCTTATCATTCTATCCTCTCTATAGGATCTTTGTTTTTGTGGAAAAGAATTGGTTTGTAGTCTTTTGATCACCAAATTGTAAACCCTCCTACTTTGTACTATCCCTCTTGGGTAGAGGTTGATTTTAGAGTGGTGGCTTTGTGCCCTATTCCTCTAGTGAGAGGTTAATTGGTGGTATTGGCTTTGTGCCTATCCCTCATTTATGAGGTTGATTTGTTGTGGCTTTGTGCCTTGCCTCTAAGTGTAGAGGTTGTTTTGGTTTAGAAAGGAGTTGTGTACTCCATATTGTATTTGCTCCAAATCCTCAGTGGAGGTTCCCTGTGTGGGAGTCCTTTGTGGACAAGTTAGTGGATTGGAAATACTTCTGGGTGAAGGTGGGGACGTAGAGCTGGGTGCTCGAACCTCGAAACAAATCTCGTTATTTGTGTTTGATCCATTGACTCTAACTCGCTCTTTTTATATTGTGCCATTGCATCATTTCATATTGCTCATTCATATTATATGCTTGGCTTGTTGGTGTGTGCCTCACTTGTGCTTAACCACGAGAGCTTCATATAGCGCCTCAACTCTTATTCAGAGGAATCAAGAGGAGTTAGTCCAGAGCCCTTCACTGGGAATTCGGCTACACTCGTTGGTTGCATTAAGTGTTGATTGCAATTAAGTTTTAATTTCTGCATTTAGTTCACTAGATTAGCCGTACACCTTTCACCCCCCTCTAGGTGTACCTTCAATTCTCTGAGTCAAAATAGGCATTGTGTTGTAGTCAACAGCGAAACCGCCATATTATACAGTGAATCTGCTATCGACCAGAGCCGGTTGATGATGTAATCTTTTTAGAATTAGTCTAAGACTTTATTTTTATTTTTAGAATTCTTAGTCAATTGTTCAGTGCTTCTGAGGCATATATAAGGACCTGTGTACTATTGTATTTATTATGCAATTTTAGGAGATCCAAACTTGGAGACTACTTCTTAATAAAGCTTTGAATTTTCTTTAACTTGCTGATTCTTGGAGGAGAAAATCAGAGGAGAAAGGAGCTTCAATTGGGTTTTTCCTTTCCTTTTCTTTACTTAATTGTTATCAATATTTTTACTTATTAAAAACATGTTTTCTTACTTTTAATTATGAACTAATTTTTTTATCTAGGGCTTAGAATAGGCTATTTACTGAAGATTATTCATGAATTAATTAGTTATTAGTTGTTCTTATTTAATAATTGCATAATTTCTATTTTAGGTTTAATTGTTAATAATTGGTGGCTGCAATTATTTAGATGATTAGATTAGAGATCGAAAGGCGATAATCTAATAGAACATCTAGGAATAGAGATCACTATTTACAGGCTAAGACTGTGAGGTGAAGTATAGATAATGTAATCTTTGAAAGTGGAATCATAGGTCATAATGATACCATAATAAAGTAAATTCATTGGATTGGAAGATTGTGAGTTCTAAACTAAAGGAAGATTTAGCAATTATTGGGAGAGATTGTTAAATACCAAAAGTTTCATAATTATTAGCAAAAATTTGATAAAGTTTCTAATACAATTAATTAAATAAATCTGAAGTAGATATGCTTTACTTTTTCATTTGCATAACATCATCTTGCTCTCTTTTCTTTTGAAGATTCATTTTGATCTCTGCATTCTTCAAAATCCCCATTATTTCTTAAAATGGTAAAATATTGATGTCTTTGTAAATCTCTGTCAGATTAATGATGTTGTTGTATTCTATAGGTAGAGATCTCAACACCTTATTGTTCATCTCAAAACAAGTGATGACTTTTCTGAGAGATTGGAGATTGTTGGTAAAGCTTTTGAACCTATAAAGAAATTCATCAATAAATTCGTTAGGCAACAATCGAATAGATTCAAATTCTTGATTAAGCATATTTATTTTGCTATTTTTTATTGTATTTGTTCCCTCCTGAGTGACTTCAAGATAGTTCCGTATCTCTTTAGCATATGTGATACTCATAACCTTATGAAATTCATTGCAAGATAATCCATTGATACTATAACTAATAACTTTGAAATTGAAATTATCAAAATAAAAATCCTTCTCATCCCAATCGATCGAGATTTAGAAACCTTCTTACCATCAACCTCTATGCCAGGAGAGGTATAACCATCATCAATCATGCCTCAAATCTTTCAATCAATAGATTGAGTAAAAATTTTAATGCATGCTTTCCAATATGCATATTAGTACCATTAAAAAGTGGAGGTCTATTGTTGGATCTCCCCTCGGGAGCAATAATGTCACTAGCGAAAGCCATATGATCGGTCTCTAAGATGTAAAGCCTTCAATAAGAGTATTAATACTCTGATACCAATTGTTAAACCCTCAAGGGGGTGTGAATAGGGACAAAGGTAATTAAAAACTAATTAATAGAAAATACTCAAAATTATGATTACTAGTAGAATCCCCAGTTAGCTGGTAGGATTAGAAAGTGAACTACAGAAAAGGTGGTAGAAACAACAGAGTAGATTGAAACAGTTTAATGCAATATATAGAGGTAAACAATAATAAATATACAACAATAAATAATAAGAGAGAGTAACATAATGATTTTAGGGTGGTTCGGGAAACTTTCCAACATCCACCACCCAAAGGCTCCTCCCTAGAATTTCTAAATTCACTAAAAAGCTTCTTGCTGAAGCAAGAATTTACAACCACCAACTCTTTCCCTGAGCTTGGATTTTTCAATCACCAAGACTCTTCCCGAGCTTGGATTTTCACACCCCCTCTTTCTTGAGGCACAATAACACATATCACAATAGAGTTTGTTCTCTAATACAATAATGAGAACTGATATAAGCACAATGAACAAAGAGAAATAGATGTGGCAACTGGAGAGTCTATGTAATCAAATAGTTCAAGTTATTATCAATAGTAAATTTGCACATGTAAGTCTTAATCAATAATCAAGAGAGTTTAAGAGAGAAAGGGACAGTAGAACCAAAATTTTCTAATAAATAGAGAATAGAATGAAGCTCAGGATATCTCTTGAATTGAATACTTGACACTCCTTTGAGATAAGATTTGTTGAAGAAATTGAATGTAAATGATTAGCTTCAACAACTCTTTTTGAAGAATGAAGGATATGAAAGTTAAAGCTTCTGAGGAATGAAAATGAGTCTTTAATTTCTCTAGTTTCTTGTTTTTGAGTAAATGAATAGGGTTTGTATTTAAGGAGAAGGGTAGCAAGAGAGAGGAGATAAATCTGTTAGAGAGATGTGTATCATTTTCTTCCCGTTGGAGCATTAAATGGTGCTGAACAGAGATTGTGTGGCTAGGGAAAAAATCTTTATATTTAATATAGCTGCTGCAGGTTAAAAGTAAGGGGAAAGAAAGGCCTGAAAGAGAAGATGAAGAAATAGAGAGGTGTCTCTCCAATTTTATAGTTAACGACCTGTCGCCTTAGCTGTAGAGAAATCTCACTAGTAAGCACTGTCAACAGTTGACATCAAGGGGGGGGGAGCAGAATGTCTCATAATGAAAATGCTTTCAGCTGCAACTTGTAGGGAAGTACATTCTATTTTTTTGTAATAAAGTCAAATTAAAGTAGTTGGGACACAAGAAGTACAACCCATGTAGTACTAAAAAAGGTGACCATAAGCCATATTTCTATAATCAAAACTGTGATAGAAATAAGGACAACTGAAACGTGTCAAAAAAAAAACATTTCTGAAGGCAGTTTTTGGACAGAGCTGGTAGAATGAAAAAAACTGGGTGGTAGGACTATAGAAAGTGAGGTGGTAGAATGAGAATCCTACTATAGAATTGTACAAAGTAGAAGTAAAATAGTAATAACCCATTTGTGCCAATAAATAAAGATAATAAAGTTTACTTATTTGATTACTTACATGATTTCTATTTTGAATGAAATTTGTTGCTCAAATATTCTTTAGCTCCTTCTTCCTCTTCATACCTTGATGTTGCTTGAGTTTGGCTCAATTTTGTGGATCTTGATCAAATTTGCTCCAATATCTCTTGTAGTTTAATATTACTTGAAATTTATCGAGCCTTAATTAGTCTTTTCATCTCCATATGTGTATTGCAATATTTTCTCAATTCCATCCAGCCTCCAACTGAAGTCTTATCCTAAAAAAAGATAACACTACTAATCCAACTTATTAGTAGCTAAATTTATAGGTTAATTATATCATCAAAATCCTAAGAGTTACAGTTATTGCAGTCAATTAATAACATGAAGATCGAGAATAAAAACTTAACATAATAATAATCTAACATGAAGAACAAATTAGTAAACTAACACAAATCAAATATATTATCTTCATCATTATAATTGCCTACTTCAAAGCCCTAACTATGGAGAATTAGTTCATAATAGAAAAGATACAAAATATGAGAATCAATATGAACTTCACTATAAAATAAAATAGAAGAAGAAAAGAGATAGAAAAAAGCCAAATTAGAAGATGCCTCCTTGCTAGTCTTTTTACGTTGCAGCTCAGAATTTCTTGTCCAAAAACCAAGAATTTTATTAAGAACTAAAATCTAAAATCCTAAATTAAAGCTTTTTCTATGATTAGATTATCTAATTACAAATGATTGTACCCCTTTATAAAGATCTTAGAGTTAATTATAATAAGAAATACAATAGGACTTCTAATCTAACTTTAACTCGATGTAGGAATTCAATTTTGAATTAGACTGGAGTCGCATGGAGTTAATTTCTGAATAAAGGCCAGCAAATAATTGAACTGGAAAAGTTGTCAATATAATAATTGTAGCTCTTTCAATCATCTTTCTATAGCATTTTGAATCATCGGATTGACTTCTGTAGTGAAAGTTATGATCAAAATACTAAAATATATCAATCTGAATCTGATTCTACTTTCGCTTTGTGTTGGTCTAAAGGCCCATCACTTTAGTTTTGATGATGATTAACTCATATAGTTATAATACTAATGATCTTATATTTATTAAGTTTCAGATATTTATCATGATCTTAATCGGTGTTTAGCTTCAATAAAAGATTCGAAGTCAAGTTTTGAAATAACACATGTTGATTTAAGAGCTCGTACTTCAAGATCACATCGAGTACTCAAATGAGGAATCTAGCTCATGAATCAAATTTGTGATGCAGATGAAGACTTTCAAGAGAAGATTTTCAAGAAGACTTGAGTCCTAATTTGTAAGTTTAAGATTTTTGTTTTAGATAAAATATAAAGGATAGATTAGTTGTGGATTGCTCAAGCTCACACACACACACAAAATTTATATATTATTTTAATGTTAAATAGTTTTATTTTTAGTTTAACCGTTTTGATTTTGAGTTTCAAGAATACATATATCGGTTTCATGAATAGATTTCATCAAAACAAGTTTACATGTTTTATATATGTATTGGATTTCATCCATATACATTGTTACTTCCTAATGTTTAGATAACTTATTTAGATGAGTTTATATCATGTGTTTAAGTTTTGTTTTTATCAAAACTTATTTTCGAGCGTATTATCAAAAACAAGTATATTTCATTTACTATGTATATTGAATCATTTTCATACACACTATGTTTCAAATGTGTTTCAATAACTTATTTTTGTATTTATACAAGTTTTGAAAAAATCAGATTTTCATTTAGAAGTTGATTTTTGGATAACACTGGTTTTGGTTTATGCCTTATTTTCTTTACCTCAAAAATTGTTCACATGTTTGTAATATGTGTTGATTTTTGATCACTCATATTTCTGCTATATAGTATTTCAATGGACTTATTTTTATGAATTTTATGGAGATTTTATGAGATTTAAAATGTATTTAAAAATGTGCAACATTGGGTTTTTAGGCTGCTTGTGGTGGACCGACCGGTCGACCGAAGGCCGGCTCGGTCCACCGACCGGTTGACCGACGTGCATACATGCACCAACCCAAGTGCGATCGACCGACCGGTTGACCGAATGGCTCAAGCCCATTCTCGGCTTGGCTTGGTCGACCGAGCAGTCGACCAATAGGGAGTTAACCTCTCTATGGGTTTGAGTGCGGTCTACCGAGAGGTCGACTGGCAACACCAACAGTCTGAAAAATGACCATTAGCCTGTTAGTCGATTGGCCTATCGACTGACAGGCCATCCTGCGCCCATAATGGCTCATTTTTGACAGCCTATATATATGGGTCTTTTGGGCCAATTTTTCAACAAGTTTTTGAGAACCTACTTTTCCATCTTCAATAGAGTTTTCTCAATAAGTTTTTGAACTTAACGTCCATATCAAAAGGAGAGTTTATCAAAAGTGTTTCTCTTAACTTTTTAAAAAAGATTTTCTTGAGTTTTTCACCACAAATTCTATCTAGTTTTTCTAACACAAGCTTGAGCTATCCATTGGTGTATTCATCTTATAGGGATTCTTATTTGTGAGAGTGTTTGTTTGTGATCAAGTGAAGTTATCACCAAGTCTCGTATTTTTGTATTGGGAAGGAGTTGGAGGTTGCGGCCTCAGCGAGCTTACGGGTTCACGCTGTGTGTTATTCTTGCTGGAACAAGTGAGAGACTTGCGGGGTCCAAGAGTTCTTGAGGGAGCTCATTGTAGGTATTGCGGCACCGAGTGATCTTTCTAGATCGTTTAGTAAAATCCTTTCATAGTGGTGAAGGCAGGGACATAGAGCAAGTGACTCGAACGTCGATACAAATCTCCTGTATTTGTGATTACTCATCTTTCTCTCAACTCACTTGTGTTTATATCTTACATGCTCATAATTGTCCATATCTCTATATGCTTGAAATTACTTGTGCTCTCTAGATATACTTGTTTGGGTTATTTGATATCTTGCATTATTATTATTGTTTATTCTTTACATGTTTGATATTGTGTTTGTGTTCATACTAGTATATAACCAAGAGAGCTATAGTTGCACCTCAACTCTTAATCTAGAAGAATCTTGAGGAGTAGTTCAGGGCCCTTCATCGAGAATTCGACTTCACTCTTTAGTTATACATTGTATGATAGTTTCAGTTTGCATAATAAGTTTTAATTCGGCATTGTTTAGCATTTGATTAGCATATCATCTATTCACCCTCTTCTTTGTGATTTACAAGTGGTATCAGAGTTTGGTGCCCTTGATTTGGGTCAACAACCCAGAGTTAAAGATTCTTATTTTTGCTAATCATAATATTTGCATACACATATGAATTTTCTTGCACCTCCCATGTTTGATATTCTTAACTTCTAATGTTAGAAAGTTAAGAGGTCTTTGTACCTTAAAGCCCTTGGTATTCATGTTTATCTTGTCATTGTTCGCCCAGAGGCCCATCACTCTAGTTTTGATGATGATTAACTCATGTAGTTATAGTTTACTAATAATCTTGTGTTTAAATAGTTTCAGTGATTGACCAAGATATTAGTAGGTGTTTAGCTTCAACAAAGGAGTTTTGAAGCTTTCACATGTTGATTCAAGAGCTCGCGCGTGAAGATTGCATCAAGCACTCGATTGGAGTCAAGCTTGTTGGATCGGGTTTGGATCAAGTCGACATAGAGAAGAGTTCTACAAGAAGACCTCGGTTTGTGTTTAGTTTGTTTAGATCATTATAAAGATTAGATAGTATTGATATGCTCAAGTTCACATACACACAAGTTTAAAATTTATTGGTTTTGATTTTTTGTTTAACTGGTTTTTGGATTTCATGTCAAAAACATAGATATATATATATATATCTTTTATGTATATTGACTCTATCCATATACAATATGCTTCAAAGTTGTTTCAATATCATGTTTTTATATTTACATGAGTTTTGGAGAAAACGGTTTTCCATTTCAAAAATCTAAGTTTTGGAAAATACCAATTTTTGCTTAAAGCCAAATTTCAATATCAAATAAAATGATTCAAATAGTTTGTAATATGTGTTGATTTTTAGTCACACATGTTTGGTATTCAAAGATCTTACAAGAACTTATTTTTGTGAAATTTATGAGATTCTACGGGATTTAATTGAAATTAAAAAGACCAAGTTTTAATCCCTTAAAAATTATGACCTGGCCTTCTGCCGGTCGACCGCATGGTCGACCGAGCCAGAAGTCAGTCGACCGGACGGTCGACGGATGTGCACAAACATGCACAACCACGTTTGGCTAGTGGATCAGTCAACCGGGTGGTCGACCAGCCAGAGAGCACTGCTCTCTGGTTCTGGCCTCGGTCGACCGGGCGGTCGACCAGTGGCACAATAGTCATAAAAATGACCGTTGGCCGGTCGACTTGGGTGGTCAACCTGAAGGACAATTTTGCCCTTTACAGACAGCCAACGGGCAGATTTTTGAGGGGTTATAAATAGGCCCCTCTTGAGTTGTTTTTAACAAGTTTTTAGAGAGCAATTTTTCTCACATTTATAAGTGTTTAATAGCAAGTTTTTGAAAGTGTTTTTGGGCTAAAAGATTTATCCTTATTTGTTTTCAAGGTTGGAAAAATTCAAAGAAAAGAGAGTCTTTTGGAATTAGTTTTGATCTTCATTTATATTTGTATCTAGAGTTTTTTCTCAAGAGTTTTTCTTTGTGATTTATTTTTCAAACTCTTCGTTTTCTCACACTTGAGCTATCATATCTATCCTATCTATTAGGATCTTATTTTGGTGAGAAAATTTGTTTGTGGTTTGTTTAAACCACCAAGTGTTTGAAAGTACCTAGAGGGGGATGAATAGGTGTACGGCTAATCTATGAACAATAATGAGGAAATTAAAACTTAATTGCAACACACTTAGTGTAACCAACGAGTGTAGTCGAATTCCCGGTGAAGGGCTTTTGACTAACTCCTCTTGATTTCTCTGAATAAGAGTTGAGGTGCTATATGAAGCTCTCGTGGTTAAACACAAGTGAGGCACACAAACAAACACAACCAAGCATATAAGAGTGATATGACAATATGAATCAATGCAAGGCACAATATAAGAGAGAGAGTGGATCAAACGCAACCACCAAGATATGTTTCGAGGTTCGAGCACACAACTCTACGTCCCCGCCTTCACACAGAAGGATTTTCACTAACTCGTCCACACAGGACTTCCCACACAGGGAACCTCCACTGAGAATTTGGGACAGTTACAATTGGGAGTATACAACTCCTCTCTCAACTAATACAACCTCTCACTAGAGGCAAGGCACAATCAACACAAAATCCACCTCACACAAGAGGGGTAGGCACTTAGCCAACACAAATCAATCACCTCACACTTGAGGAATTCTAACACAATCTCAACCTCTCACTAGAGGGAGCCAAACACCACTTCCACTATCACCTCACACTTGAGGGATATTAACTCAATCACCTCTCACTAGAGGGATATCACAAAGATGGAAGTTTACAACTTGGTGGTCTCTTTCAACCACAAACCAAATCTTCTCACTAAAACAAGGATCCTATAGATAGGATAGAATGATAAGCTCAAGTGTGAGAAAACAAAGTATTTGGAACAAAGAAAAATGCTTGGGAAAAACTCCAAATAGATATAGAATTTTTACACCAAAAACCAATTCCCAAAAGTCTAAATTTTCTTTGAATTTCCAACACCTTAAAAACAAATAAAGGATAAGAACTTTGAACCCAAAAACTTTTGCTGAAAAGTACTCTTTAGGAATGTAAATTTTTCTCTCTAAAAACTTAGTGAAAACTGGCTGAAGATTGGGGTTTAAATAGGCCCAATCAAAATCTGCCCGTTGGCAGCTGACAAGGGCAAATTTCCTCTTCCGGTCGACCAGCCAACGTCAAAAAGGTGACCGTTGAGCCCTCCGGTCGATCGCCTGGTCGACCGTGCCCAGAACCAGAGAGCAACGGCTCTCTGGCCGGTCGACCGCCCGGTCGACCGGGTTAACCCGAGAGTGGGCTGACTTCAGCCGGTCGACCGCTCGGTCGACCGACCAAAACACTTGGCCTATGTACACGTCTTGTGCATATCGGTCGACGTTCCGGTCGACCGGCTCCTGGGCCGGTATACCGGTCGGTCGACCGCCAGAGCCTGGCAGACAATTTTTCAGGATTTAAAACTTGAGTTTTTATTATCTAATTAAATCCCATAAAATCTCTAAAAATTCACAAAAATAAGTTCTTGTTATATCTTTGAAATACAAGCATGTTTGAGTAAAAATCAAACCATGTTACAAACATTTTGAACCAATTTTGTGACTTACAAATTTTGCCGAAAACCAAAATCCGTATTTTCCAAAACTTGAATTTTTGAAATGAAAAATCGTTTTCTACAAAACTCTTGTAAATACAAAAACATGATATTTAAACAACTTTGAAGCATATAGTATATGGATAGAATCCAATATACATGAAAGAGATATATATCAATGTTTTTGACTTAAAACTAAGATCGGTTAAACTAAAACTGAAAACCAATAAACATGAAACTTAAAACAAGTGTGTGTTGTGAATTTGAGCATACCACACTATCTAATCTTTAACAATGGATCTAAATTAACTATTCTAAAACAAACCGAGGTCTTCTTGTAGAGCACCGTCTCCAAGTCGATTCGATCCAAACGTGATCCACCGAGCTTGACTTCATTCGAGTGCTAGATATGAACTTGACGCTCGAGCTCTTGAATCACCATGTGAAAGCTCCAAAATACCTTTGTTGAAGCTAATCACCTAGTAATATCTTGGTTAAATATCTGAAACTAAATATCACAAGATTATTAGTAAACTATAACTACATGAGTTAATCATCATCAAAACTAGAGTGGAAGGCCTCTGGGCCAACAATCTCCCCCTTTTTGATGATGACAAAACTCATGGAGTTATATATGCATGGATTAAAGTTAAGCTTCAAAGAAGCTCCCCCTTAACTCATGCATAGCAAACAATAAGATATGCAATGAATATTAAACATGAATATGCATAAACATGCATAATGAAATAAACATGCTCTTGGTACCAAATTTTTTAAAATAAATTACTTTTTCCTCTTTTGAAATAAACATGTTCTTAAATACCAATTGAAAATATAAACTTAGAATAAACATGTTCTTTAAATAATTGCTCTTGATACCAATAAAAATTTTAATTGAAAGCTTTATCAATAAAAACAATAAAAGCTCTTGATACCAATCAATAAAAACTCTTGATACCAATTGAAAGATAATCAATAAAAGCTCTTGATATCAATAATAAAAATTTTAAAAAAAGTTCTTGATATTAATGAAACAAAACAATAAAATATGTTCTTGATACTAATATCCATGCTCTTGATACCAATATCAACAAAACATCAAAACATCAAACAAACTCTCTTGATACCAATATGAAACAAACTTTGTTATAAACTTACAAATAAACAAGCATATAAACTCAAATACTTCTCCCCCTTTTTGTCAATCATCAACAAAGGGGTTAAAGTAAACAATAAAATAATGTTCTCCCCCTTTTTGTCTGAAAACCAAAAAAAATCAACAAGGGGTGAAATCAAATCAAAACATTATGATACCAATTGAAAAAATATATCTATTTTAGTGCATCATGACACCAATTGAAAATAAATAAAACATACCAATTGAAAGTACATAAAATAAATGTTTTTAATATAAATTTAAATAAACATGTCTATATTATACCAATTGAAAGTAAAATTTTTTTTTGAAGAAATCAACTAAAAATTTTGATATCAATTGAAAGATGTAAACATATAGGTAATCTTGATACCAATTGTAAAAATTAGTACCAATTGAAAATATTTTACACTTTTGATACCAATTCGAAAAATATAAACCAATCTTTTTGGTTTAAACACAAAACTCATTTAGAGATACCAAATAGAGAGTAATATCAATTTAAAGTATGTTTGATACCAATATTGAAAATGTAGCATATACCTATTGAGAATAATTTTTCATTAGAAGCGTATGATACCAAAAAAAATCAATATCATTTTTCAATCATTTTTCAACATAAAGTGTGGGAGTAAAATACCAACGGTAAACAAAACTAATTAAAAGGTGAAATAAGAATTTTCTCCCTCTTTATGAAATACCAAACAAAATGATGCATAAGCTTGTATAAGATACCAATTGAAATATAATCAATTGAAATATAATTGTCATTTAAGAAATCAAGCTTAGCATGGCCAAAATTTGTGCTCAAAGATATAGAGCTATAGTAAGCACAAATAAAGCATATATATGTATGAAAAATTAAATACCAATCGAAATTGATACTATTTGAAGTGTAAGTATACATATATAAAAACATATATGAGTATACAAAAAGAATGTCAATAGTGATACCAGTTGAAAAGATCCAATGATACCAATTAAAAGTATAATAAGAATCAAGTGTATACTCATATTCCCTACCACCTATTCATGCACATGTTTAAATAGATTTTCAATTAAGAGCATACAAGGCATGGTCGCCCAACCAGTGGCCCTTAAAGGGTAGGGGTCTTCAAAAAATAAGTTTGAAAATATGATATGTTTGAAAACTCTACCATATGAAGAATACGAACTAGTTATATGAAAAATTTGTAAACTAGTACGAAATCCTTCAAGTAAGGAATAAAATAAAAATATATTCCATAAAACATGAAAATCACTAACCCAATGTCACTCAAAATCTATATAGCACATATAATACTCATGAAAATAAAATCATGAGAAAACATCAAGTTATATGAGTGTATAAGTTTTGTGAAAGGCATAGTCATGGAAATAGGCAATAAGCTTAATATGAAATTCCTTAAAAACATGAAAATCATCAAAAGTAGAATCCTTCAAAGTATATGTATGTTTTATACAAACTAGAGTATACATACATATCCTAACATAAACGAGTCCACAAAAGTATATGCATGAAGGCAAGTGGCTCAATGATGTATTTGTATAACTAATAGTTTAGACAAAATAGACATATACATGAAGTTAAACATAAACATGAAAAACATATACAAAATGGGAATACAAGTCAAAATGTATGAATCATCAAAACTAGACTATACTAGTACATCCAATGGGTACAAATGAGCATTCAAGCACAAACATATAATAATCTATTTGTGGCTCACTAGTTGTACAAGTATATATCCAAGTTTTAATGAAAACTAATATCTAGACATGTAATCAAAACATGAAGTATAGAAATTAAAACAAAACTCATATGGTCATTATGGCAAATGCCCATGGATTAGAGCTATGATATACATAATAGCTAAACTATGGAGAGAACACAAAATATGGGTCCATATAAACATGGGTGATCTCAGATGCTATACATGTTGACAATAGTCTAATAAGCATGGCATATGACATAATGAGCATTAAAATAAGACATGCTATAAATGAATGATCTAAAATCATGCATACATAAATAAGAAGTAAGAGATAGTTACCAAAATCATGAGGGCAACTCTCCATGTCTCCAAAAAAAGGTGGTCCTCCCACCAAACTTCCCTTGAAAGTGATGCATCTAAATAGTCATCCTTAAGCTCGGAACGTATCCACCTCAAGGTACCATCACTCTCACGTCATGTGAGAGCCCACACCTACATCAAATAAAATAGGAGTGGTCTTTGGTACCTATACTCTTTTGGTCCATGGGGTTAGCTCCTTTCCTAACCCAAACAAACTTGTTTGCTAATTAGAATCATGTATCCTATCATAACAAAATTTAGTAAGGTGGCCCTTACGTCCACAATGTGTACATGTGTACACATGAGCATACAAAGTGTTATGGGTGTGAACGTGAGGAGCATGTGTATGCCGTGGTTGTGTGCATGCATAGAAGGAACTTGTTTCTTTCGAAACATAGATTCCAAACGTGTATGCTTCAAAGAACATTGGCTCAAAGTGGAGCCCAACATTCAACACTCTTCTTTAAATTACACATATCATTTTTAAAAAGTGAAGAAGAGGAGCATGCAATAGGTGAGCTAGCATGGCAAACATATGAATCAATATCATATTTCAAGGAAATATTTTCATTAGACATCAAATCAAAATCCTTTGAAATAGAAATAATTTTGTTTTCCAAAGATTCATTTTCTTTTAAAACAAAATCAAGTTTTGAAGTTAAAGTTTCATTTTTCTTCAAAACATTTTCACAATCATTTTTATTTTTTAAAATCTTTTTTTAATTTAAAACAAGTTCAAGTTGGGTTTTTAAATAGTCACACTCATTTGAAATCTCAACTTTCTCTTGTAAAGCAATCTCAAGTCTAGAAGATATATTTTTATTTTCTTCTTTTAATCCAAAGCTATTCTTTTTCAAAAGTTTATATTTTGAAATCAAATTTTCATAATTTTTAGCTAGTTCATTATTTAAGGCATGTGCATCCATACACTCATTGCAATAAGAACTAGTACTAATATCTAGTTGAGTGTCTGAGTGTACCTCAAGGGAGTCATTCCCTTGGACCATAAAGCAACGTTCGTCGGACTTGTCTCTACTAGATTTCCTCTTCTTATTAATAATAGTTTGTAGCTCGGGAGATGTCAAAATGTTTCACACTGCAAAAGCGGAACCATAATGAGAAAACACATGTAAATATTTTTATCAAGAGATTCTCTAAGTGCCTTAAGGGCTTGTGCATTGGCCTCTATATGCTTGCTATCACTAAGGTAGGATTCCTTGGTAATTGTAAGGTAAACTTTATAACCTAGGGCTTTTAAATGATAACTCATCATAACCTTCCATATATCAAGTCTAGAGATATCAAACATGGGAGGGCTATCCATGAGTGCAAACTATATGTCTGCAAATGTAAATGCAAATGTAGATTAGCAAACCAAGATCACACTCCTAGGTGGTTAAACCTAATATCAGGAGCGTAGGCTCTGATACCAATTGAAAGTACACCTAGAGGGGGGTGAATAGGTGTACGGCTAATCTATGAACAATAATGTGAAAATTAAAACTTAATTGCAACGCACTTAGTTTAACTAATGAGTGTAGCCGAATTCTCGGTGAAGGGCTCTGGACTAACTCCTCTTGATTTCTCTGAATAAGAGTTGAGATGCTACAAGAAGCTCTTGTGGTTAAACACAAGTGAGGCACACAAACAAACACACCAAGCATATAAAAGTGATATGACAATATGCATCAATGCAAGGCACAATATAAGAGAGAGAGTTAGAGAAAGTGGATCAAACGCAAACACCAAGATACATTTCGAGATTCGAGCACACAGCTCTACGTCCCCGCCTTCACACAGAAGGATTTTCACTAACTCATCCATACAGGACTTCTCACACAGGGAATCTCCACTGAGGATTTGGGGCAATTACAATTGGGAGTACACAACTCCTCTCTCAACCAATACAACCTCTCACTAGAGGCAAGGCACAACCAACAAAAAATCCATCTCACAAAAGCGGGGTAGGCACTTAGCCAACACAAATCAATCACCTCACACTTGAGGGATTCCAACACAATCTCCACCTCTCACTAAAGAGAACCAAACACAATCTCTACCTCTCGTTCGAGAGAGCCAAACACCACTTCCACTATCATCTCACACTTGAGGGATATCAACTTAATCACCTCTCACTAGAGGGATATCACAAAGATGGAAGTTTATAACTTGGTGGTCTCTTTCAACCACAAACCAAATCTTCTCACTAAAACAAAGATCCTATAGATAGGATAGAATGATAAGCTCAAGTGTGAGAAAACAAAGTGTTTGGAACAAAGAAAAATGCTTGGAAAAACTCCAAATAGATATAGAATTTTTAGACCAAAAACCAATTCCCAAAAGACTATATTTTCTTTGAATTTTCAACACCTTAAAAACAAATAAAGGATAAGAACTTTGAACCCAAAAACTTTTGCAGAAAAATACTCTTTAGGAATGTAAATTTTCTCTCTTAAAAACTTAGTGAAAACTGGCCAAAGATTGGAGTTTAAATAGGCCCAATCAAAAAAGTGACCGTTGAGCCCTCCGGTCGACCGCCCGGTCCACCATGCCTAGAACCAAAGAGCAACGGCTCTCTGGCCGGTCGACCGCCCGGTCGACCCGAGAGTGGGCTGACTTCAGTCGGTCGACCGCTCGGTTGACCGGCCAAAACACTTGGCCTATGTGCACATCTTGTGCACATCGGTCGACCGAGGTCGACCGGCTCCTGGTCCGGTCAACCTGTCGGTCGACCGCCAGAGCCTGGCAGGCAATTTTTCAGGATTTAAAACTTAGGTTTTTATTATCTAATTAAATCCCATAAAATCTCTAAAATCCACAAAAATAAGTTCTTGTTATATCTTTGAAATACAAACATGTTTGAGTAAAAATCAAACCATATTACAAATATTTTGAACTATTTTTGTGACTTACAAATTTTGTCGAAAACCAAAATCCGTATTTTCCAAAACTTGAATTTTTGAAATGAAAAATCGTTTGCTCTAAAACTCATGTAAATACAAAAACATGATATTTAAACAACTTTGAAGCATATAGTATATGGATAGAATCCAATATACATGAAAGAGATATATATCAATATTTTTGACTTAAAAACCAAGATCGGTTAAACCAAAAACCGAAAACCAATAAGCATGAAACTTAAAATAAGTGTGTGTTGTGAACTTGAGCATATCACACTATCTAATTTTTAACAATAGATCTAAACTATCTATTCTAAAATAAACTGAGGTCTTCATGTAGATCACCGTCTCCAAGTCGACTCGATCCAAACGTAATCCACCGAGCTTGACTCCATCCGAGTGCTAGATATGAACTTGACGCTCGAGCTCTTGAATCACCATGTGAAAACTCCAAAACTTCTTTATTGAAGCTAATTACCTACTAATATCTTGGTTAAATATCTGAAACTAAATATCATAAGATTATTAGTAAACTATAACTACATGAGTTAATCATCATCAAAACTAGAGTGGAAGGCCTCTGGGCCAACAGTGTTGTAAATCTCTTTGCTTTGAGTTGTGGTATCCCTCTTGTGTAGAGGTGATTGTGGAGGAGTTTGGTTTGGTTCGTATCCCTCTAAGTGTAGAGGTGATTGTTAGAGTGTTGGCTTTGAGCCTTATCCCTCTAGTGTGAGGTGATTGTTGTTTGGCTAAGTGCTCACCCCTCTAAATATAGAGGTGATTGTTGTTGTGCCTTGCCTCTTGTGTAGAGGTTGTGTTTGTTGGAGAGAGGAGTTGTGTACTCTTAATTTGTATTACCCAAATCCTCAGTGGACGTTTCCTGTGTGGGAAGTCCTGTGTGGACGATTAGTGAAAATCTTTCTGTGTGAAGGCGGGGACGTAGAGCAGTGGCTCGAACCTCGAAACATATCGTAGTGTTTGCGTTTGATTCACTATCTCTTAACTCTCTCTCTCTCTTATACCTTATATTATTTCATATTGTTCATATCAAACTTATATGCTTGGTATTGTTTGTGTATGTCCATACTTGTGTTGAACCAAGAGAGCTTCAAATAGCACCTCAACTCTTATTTAGAGGAATTTAGAGGAGTTAGTCCAGAGCCCTCCATCGGAAATTTGGCTACAGTCTTTGGTTACACTAAGTGTGTTGCAATTAGTTTTGAATTCTATACCTATTCACCCCCTCTAGGTGTACTTTCAATTAGTATCAGAGCCTACGCTCCTGATATTAGGTTTAACTGCCTAGGAGTGAGATCTTGGCTAGCTAATCTATATTTGCATTTGCACACATATAGTTTGTACACTCATGGATTTCATAACCCTCCTATGTTTGATGTTTCTAACATTGATATATGAAAACTTAGGATGAGTATGTATCTCAAGACCCTAAGAATGCATGGTACCTTGCCGCTACCAAGAAATCCTATCTTGGTAATAGCAAGCATAGAGGCCAATGCAGAAGCCCTTGAGGCATTTAAGAGCACTCTAAGCAAAGATTATCTTATGACTGTTTCTCATTGTGATTCTGCTTTTGTAGTGTGGAATACTTTGACCTCTCCAAAGCTTCAAATGCCAAAATATGTGGAGGAGGAATCTAGTGGAGATGAGTCCGACCAACCTTGTTACATGGTCCAAGGGAATGACTCCCTTGAGGTAAACTCAGATACTCAACTAGATGATGCTAGTTCTTTTTGTGTTGATTACATGGATGCAGATGCTCTTAATGAAGAACTATCTATCATTTGTGAAAACCTATTAGAAAAATATAAAGTTTTAAAAAGAAAAGTCTTATAGTAAAAGAAGAAAAGAAGGATTTGGTTTCAAAACTTAATTTGACTTTGCAAGAAAGGCATGAGATTTCTAATGAAGGGACTCATTGAAATCCCATCTTGACCTTGCCTTAAAGGAAAATGAACTTTTAAAGAATAAAATAATTGTGATGATGTTGTGAAGAAAAATAAAACCTTGACTTCAAAACTTGATTTTGTTTTAAAAGAAAATGAAACTTTAGAAAATAAAATTGTCTTAATTTTAAAAGAATTGGATTTGGTTTCAAAGGATAATAAAACTTTGAAAAATAATTTACATTCACATGTTTGCCATGCAAACATTACTTCACCATCTAGTGTTTCAATTGCGTGCTCCACTTTGTCTTCAAGTATTAAAAATGATATTTGTATATTGAAAAAAATGTTGATTGTTTGGGCTCCACTTTGAGCCAATGTGCCATGAACCACATACGGTTGGAATCCATGTTTCGCAATAAACATGCTTCTCTTATGCATGCACACAAACCACAGACACAAACCACAGCATGCACATGCTTCTCACGTTCATATACATAACACCATGTATACTCATGTGTACACTTGTACACATTGTGGATGTAAGGGCCACGTTGCAAAATTTTGTTATGATAGAGTACATAATGTAAATTTTACAAATAGATTTGTTTGGGTTAGGAAAGGTGCTAACCCCCATGGACCCAATAGAGTATGGGTACCAAAATCTACTCCTATTTTATTTGATATAGGTGTGGGCTCTCATTTGATATCAGAGTAATAATGCCTTGATGGTGGATGCGTTCTGAGCTAAAATGGTAACACTTTTGGATGCATCACTTTCAAGGAGAGTTTGGTGGGAGGACCACCATGGTTTGGAGATTTAGAAATTAGCCCTAATGGTTTTGGTAACTATCTCTAATTCCCATTTAGTGTACATGCTTTAATTGATTGATTTTTAGCATGTTTTAGTTTTTCATGATTATTATGCTAAATGCCATGATAATTAGACTTGTGATATACATATGTAGTATTTGAGATACATTCATGTTTTATATAGATTTATATTATTGTTATCTCATTATAGTTTAGCTATGTTATATATCCTAGTCTAAGACATGTGCATTTACATAATGATCATATTGGTTTTTATTTATAATTTTATGTTTCATGTTTTGATTACATGTTTAGATATAGTTTTCATTAAAACTTGTATATATACTTGTACAACTAATGGGCAACATTTGATTTTTGTCCTTAATTGCTCACTTGTACCCATTAGACATACTAGTATAGCATAGTTTTGATGATTCTCGTATTTCAACTTGTATTCCCTATTTTTGGACATATTTTAAATAAAAATGTATTTAGCTTCATGTATATGTTAATTTTGTCAAAACTTTAGATAACATGTATACCCTAAAGTCATTTGCTTTTCATGCAAATTTTCATTATGGACTCATTGTATTTGGGATATGTATATATACTTCTAGTTTAGACTAAACATACATATACCTTGAAGTATATTTAGCCTTGATGATCTTCATGTTTTTGTAAAGGAATTTCATTGAGTTTAAATGCCTTATTTCATGATTTTGTTGATTACATGACTTTTTACACTCTATGTTTAATGTTTACTCGTGATTTGTTTTTCATGAGATTATATGAGCTTTATTACTATTTGAGTGTTGATGATTGTGTGATTTTCATATTTCATAGATATAGTCATGTTTTATTCCTTACTTGAAGGATTTCGTACTAGTTTTCAAGATTATCAAAAACTAGTTGCGTATTTCTTCATTTTGGTAGAGTTTTCATACTTGTTAAAATTATTTTCAAATATTATTTTTGAAAACCCCTTCCTTCCAAGGGTGGCTGGATGGGCGATCATACCTTGTGTGCCTATTTGAAAATCTATTTAAACATTATGAAAGGGAGGTAGTATGAGTTATACACTTGATTCTCATTATATTTTCAATTGGTATCACAATTGATATTTTTTTGTATACTCATATTTTATTTTCTATATATGTATACTTCAAACTTCAAATAGCATCAATTTCGATTGGTATCTACTTTTTCATACAAATATTGTGACATGATTGTTCTTACAATATCTTTACATCTTAAATCACAAATTATGTTTATGCTAAACTTGATTTAGTCCTTAATGTCAATTATTTTTCAATTGGTATCTTATACAAGCTTATGCATCGTTTTTATTAGTATTTCATAAAGGGGGAGAAAATTCATGTTTTATCTTTCAATCGATTTTATTTTCAATTATTATCTTACTCCCACTCTTTATGATGAAAAATACTTTATTTTTGTATATACTAACATTTTCAATATTGGTATCAATTTTGGTATCTTTATTGTAAAATGAGTGTATTTTCAAAGAAATTTGGTTTCTATTTTCAATTAATTTTACTTTCAATTGGCATCAATATCTATGATATATATTTCAATTGGTATCAAAAACGTACAATGTGTCATTTTCTATTAGTATCAAAAAAATTTAAAAGACATTTTAAATTGTTATCAAGATATTTTCAATTGGTATCTTTTAGTATCTTAAAAATTTTATTTACTTTCAATTGGTATCTTAAAAATATTTTGTTTATTTTTAATTGGTATCTAATATTTCGATGTATACCTTTATCATAAATTGATAAAAGTTTCAATTGGTATCATAGTGTTTTGATTTATATTGCTTATATGCAAGGGAAGCTTAACATCTTATCTATATATAGATTCATGTTTAGTGTATCTCATATTGAGGAGCTTGACCGCTCTTCTCTTTGTCTTACACGTGTGTAGAAGGAGCTTCACATCTCCTTTTATATATTGTATATTATGTGTTATGTGATTAGGGTTTAGTCATCTCTTTTTCATGTAATTCATGTATGCAGGGGGAGTTAACTTTACGTCTCTCCTCTTCATGAATGTGTATCGTATATACACCCTTCTTGTTTATTTAGACGAAAAGGGGGAGAATATTTTTTTATTTTATTTATGCCCCTTTGTTGATGATTTGACAAAAAGGGTGAGAGAAATTTGGAGATTTATATATGCATGTTTATCTCAATTCCTTGTTTTATACAAAAAGGGGCAGAAGAATCTTGAGAGTTTTATATATGCATGTTTCTTTTCTTGTTTTATTGCATATGTGTTGTTTTGTTTATAAGCTTTTATTGCATATCTTTATGTTTATTGTTATGCATAAGTTAAGGGGGAGCTTCTATGAATCTTAACTTTAATCCATGCATATATAACTTCATGAGTTTTGTCATCATCAAAAAGAGGGAGATTGTTGGCCCAGAGGCCCATCACTCTAGTTTTGATGATGATTAACTCATGTCATTATAGTTTACTAATAATCTTGTGTTTAAACAGTTTTAGTGATTGACCAAGATATTAGTAGGTATTTATCTTCAACAAAAGAGTTTTGAAGCTTTCACATGTTGATTCAAGAGCTCACGCGTCAAGATTGCATCTAGCGCACCGTTGGAGTCAAGCTTGTTGGATCGGGTTTGGATCAAGTCGACTTGGAGAAGGAGTTCTACAGAAGATCTCAGTTTGTATTTAGTATGTTTAGATCATTATAAAGATTAGATAGTATTGATATGCTCAGGTTCACATACACACACAAGTTTAAAATTTATCGGTTTTGATTTTTGGTTTAACTGATTTTTGGATTTCATATCAAAAACATAGATATATATATCTTTAATTTATATTAGATTCTATCCATATACAATATTCTTTAAAGTTTTTTCAATATCATATTTTTGTATTTACATGAGTTTTGGAGAAAACGGTTTTCCATTTCAAAAATCTAAGTTTTAGAAAATATCGATTTTTTTAAAACCAAATTTCAATATCAAAAAATGGTTCAAATAGTTTGTAATATATGTTGATTTTTAGTCACACGTGTTTGGTATTCAAAGATCTTACAAGAATTTATTTTTGTGGAGTTTATGAGGTTTTATGGGATTTAATTGAAATTAAAAAGACCAAGTTTTAATCCCTTAAAAATTGGGCGGTCGACCGAGCTAGAAGCTCGGTCGACCGGACGGTCAATCGATGTGCACAAACGTGCACAACTAAGTTTGGCTGGTGGGTCAGTTGACCGGGCGGTCGACCGTCCAGAGAGCTCTGCTTTCTGGATCTGACACCGGTCGACAGGGCAGTCAACCGGCCAGAGAGCACTGCTTTCTGGTTCTGGCCTCGGTCGAGCGGACAGTCGACCAGTGGCATAATAGTTATAAAAATGACTGTTGGCCGGTCGACCGGGTGGTCGACCTGAAGGACAATTTTACCCTTTCCAGATTGCAAATGGGCAGATTTTTGAGGGATATAAATAGCCCCCTCTTGAGTTGTTTTCAATAAGTTTTTAGAGAGAAATTTCCCCACATTTACAAGTGTTTAATAGCAAGTTTTAAAAGTATTTTGGGCTAAAAGATTTATCTTTATTTGTTTTCAAGGGTTGGAAAAATTCAAAGAAAAAGAGAGTCTTTGGAATTGATTTTGATCTTCATTTATATTTTATCTAGAGTTTTTTTCCAAGAGTTTTTCTTTATGATTTGTTTTCTAAACTCTTTGTTTTCTCAACTTGATCTCTCATATCTATCCTATCTATTAGGATCTTATTTTGGTGAGAAAATTTTTTTGGTTTGTTTGGACCACCAAGTGTTGTAAATCTCTTTGCTTTGAGTTATGGGTATCCCTCTTGTGTAAAGGTGATCGTAGAAGAGTTTGGTTTGATTGGTATCACTCTAAGTGTAGAGGTGATTGTTAGAGTGTTGGCTTTCAGCCTTATCTCTCTAGTGTGAGGTGATTGTTGTTTGGCTAAATGCTCATCCCTCTAAGTATAGAGGTGATTGTTGTTGTGCCTTGCCTCTTGTGTAGAGGGTTGTGTTTGTTGGAGAGAGGAGTTGTGTACTCCTAATTTGTATTACTCAAATCCTTAGTGGAGGTTCCTTGTGTGGAAAGTCCTGTGTGGACGATTAGTGGAAATCCTTCTGTGTGAAAGCGGGGGCGTAGAGCAGTGGCTCGAACCTCGAAACATTTCTTGGTGTTTGCATTTGATCCACTATCTCTTAACTCTCTCCCTCTCTCTTTTATACTTTGCATTATTTTATATTATTCATATCATACTTATATGCTTGGTATTATTTGTGTATGCCCATACTTGTGTTGAACCAGAGAGCTTCAAATAGCATCTCAACTCTTATTTTGAGGGATTTAGAGGAGTTAGTCCAGAGCCCATCACCGGGAATTTGGCTAACTCTTTGGTTACACTAAGTGTGTTGCAATTAGTTTTTAATTATGCATCTTTTGTCATTAGATTAGCCATACACCTATTCACCCCCTCTAGGTATCCTTTCAGCCACCAATTGAAGATTCATATTTTGTAAATGAAAAATATCATGAGGCTAATGCAAAAGCCCTTCATGTTTTAAAAGTCATCCCTAAATGTTGACTATTTATTTAGGCTTTCTAACTTTGATTCGGCTTTTGTAATATGAAACACTCTTATCTTCCTTACTGAACAAACATAGTATTATAAGGAGAGCGGCTCGGATGAAGAAAGTGCTACTTTCAATATGTGCTACATGGTCCAAGGGGATGACCCCTTTGAGGTAAATTCTGCTTCCGAGCTTGATGAAGATGATGAGATGCCATAGGATGAGTTTACATTATTTTGTCAAAACTTCTTAAAAAATATGATTTATTGAAGGTTGAGAATAAAAGATTAAAGAAAGAAAATGATTCTTTGTTGAATGAAAATGATTTTTTGAAAAAATAAAATGTTTCCTTGTCTTCAAAATTTAATATATTTTTGAAGGAAACAATTCATTGAAAAATAAATTTGAAATTATTTCAAGAAAATGAATTCTTGAAAAATCAAATTATTTAGATTTCTAAAGAAAAGAATATTGTTTTAAATGAAAATGATGCTTTGAAAAAGAAAATTGTCTTAAAAGAAAAAGAAAATATTTCTATTTCTATAAAGAAAAATGATTTTGACTATCTTGCTTGCCATGTTTCACATATTCATGTTTCTTCTTCTAAAATTGAAAATAAAATTTGTACTTTGAAGAAAAACCTTGATTGTTTAGGCTCCATTTTGAGCCAATGTGCTATAAATCATTCTAAATTAGAATCTATGTTTCACACGAAACAGGTTCCACACATGCATGCACATCCTACATGGCATGCACCACATGCACACTATGCTCGTACACATACTACTCATATGTATGCTAGAGTGTACACATGTACACATTGTGGCCGCAAAGGCCATCTTGTAAATTTCTTTTTGATAAATTAAATTCTTTAAATTTTGCAAATAAAAATGTATAGGTTCCTAATGTTACTAACCCCTATTGTTTGAAAAAGATATGGGTATCAAAATTCCCACCACTTATTTTTGATCTAGGTATGGGCTCTCACAAGACGCGATAGGATTGATGTCTTGGTGGTGGATGCATTTAGAGTCTGAAGGACAAACCCATTTGATGCAGCATTATCAAGGAAGTATGATAGGAGGACCACCTCGTTTTGGAGAAATGAATTGGCTATATCGTTATTCATCCTGTATTTTTAAAATATTTTAAATTCTTATATGCTAGTGTAGTAACCTTGACTCCGTCATATATTATTTTCTGCTTATTGTTGAGCTGATTGGTTGCCTAGCTATGCATGTATTTTTGAAAATAATGTTTATATTTTCAAATGAATTTACATGCCCATTTTTTTTCATGTTTTTATGTTCTTTAGTTAAGGCATATATTAATTTATTTGTTTATATCATATGTTTATATGTAAATTTTGTTAAAACTTATGTTATACATATACAATTCTTGAGTTACACTTGATTTTTATGCTATACATATTTTATTTTCTTTGTGTACTCAATTTATATTTGATTGTACATTGTATGTTCTACTTTTGATGATTCATGCATGATTATATGATATATCATATTTTTTAGAAAAAGAATTTCATGCTAGTTTTGATTTTTGAACTTTATTATTTTATCTTCATGAATATGTTATTCACATGAACATTGAGCACTCACCTATATGTTTACTCATGATTATGTTTTCATGAGCTCATTTATGTATTTTATAGATATTGGTGTCAATCTTTATGTAATTAGTATGTTTCATGAGATATATGATTTAGTTTTATTTTTGAAGGATCTTTAACTAGTTTTCAAAACTATCTTTAACTTGTTCTTTATTTTTCACTTAGTAGTGCTTTCAATTATAATTATTTTTAAAATCTTATTTTTGAAAACTTCTATCTTTAAAGGGTGGTTGGTTGGGTGACCATGATTTGTGTGCCTTATTGAATTTTTTTTTAAACTTATGCATGATATGATGGATGATATGAGTTATACACATGATTCCCATGTCATTTCATTTTTGTATACTCATTCAAGTTTTTCTATATATGTATGCGCTAAATTTCAAGTAGTATTTTCATATGTGTGTGTGTGTTTGTGTGTGTGTGTGTGTGTATGTGTATGATTGATTGTATTTTACATTGACCATACACGCTTTATAGCACAAATTGATTTCATGCTAAGCTTTGTTTTACTTCAAAACATCTGTTTTTTGTTTCCAATAAGCTTATGCATTAGTTTAGCGATTATTTTAAAAAGGAAAAAAAGTTCTTTGACTTAAAATGATTTCATGTTTATGTTTATTTATAAAATAATATTTATATTTATCCACAAGTGGTATCCACAAGTAGTATCTAAATTTTTTTTGATTTCAAGAAGTTTAAGTGATTTACAAGTCACAGTTTGTTTAATTGATTTCATGTGGTATTAAAATTTTGTTTTGACAGATTACAAGTGGTATTAAAATTTGTTTTAATTGGTTTTCAAATTTGTTTTGACATGTATTGCTTAATGCAAGGGAAGCTTAACATCTCTCTATATATATAGATTCATGATGAGTGTAGTATATAAAGAAGAGCTTGACCTCTTTTCTTTATATGGTGCACATGTGTAGGGGGAGCTTAAAATCTCCATCTATACATTATATACTATGCTTATGTGGGTTAGAATTTAGTCATCCCTTCTCCATATAATGCATATATCAGGGGAAGCTAACCTGGCGTCTCTCCTCTTCATGGATTTATATTGTATATACATTTACTTTGTTTTTCTTTACCCCTTTATTAATGAATTGACAAAACAAGGAGAGAGAAATTTAAAGTTTATATATGCATGAACAAAAACATAACATGCAACAAATTTAGAGTTTATTTTTTTTGTTTATGTATATGTCTATGTTTGATGTTTAGATGTTTAATTATGAGCTTTATTGAATATCTACATGTTTTATGCTATGCATGAGTTAAGGGGGAGCTTCTATCAAGCTTATCTTTAATCCATGCATATATAACTCTATGAGTTTTATCATCATCAAAAAGGGAAAGATTGTTGGCCCAAAGGCCCATCACTCTAGTTTTGATGATGATTAACTCATATAGTTAAGTACTAATGATCTTGTATTTTTTAAGTTTCAAATATTTATCAAGATCTTTGTCGGTGTTTAGCCTCAATAAAAGATTCAAAGTCAAGTTTTGAAGTTAGCACGTGTTGGTTCAAGGGCTCGCGCTTCAAGATCGTATCAAGTACTCAAAAGAGAAGTCTACTTCATGGATCGAGTTTGGATCAAGTCATAATAGAGATAAAGATTTTCAAGAGAAGATTTTGATTAAGACTTGAGTCCTATTTTGTAAGTTTAAGTTTTTATTTTAGATAAAATGTAAAAGATAGATTGATTGTGTATTGCTCAAGCTCTCTCTCACATACAAAATTTATGTATTGTTTTAATGTTAAATAGTTTTAGTCTTTAGTTTAACCGTTTTGGTTTTGAGTTTCAAGAATACATATATCGGTTTCATGCATAGATTTCATCAAAACAAATTTATATGGTTTATATGTGTATTGGATTTCATCCATATACATTGTTGCTTCAAATGTCTAGATAACTTATTTTGATGAGTTTATATCATGCGTTTAAGTTTTATTTTTATCAAAACTTATTTTAAAGCTTATTGTCAGAAACAAGTATATTTCATTTACAATGTGTATTCAATCATTTTCATACACACTATACTTTAAATGTGCTTCAATAACTTATTTTTGTATTTACACAAGTTTTGAAAAAATCGAATTTTTATTTAGAAGTTGGTTTTTTTGGAAAATACTGGTTTTGGTTTATGTCTTAATTTCTTTACCTCAAAAATAGTTCACATGTTTATAATATGTGTTGATTTTTGATCACACATATTTGTGCTACTTAGTATTTTAATGAACTTATTTTTGTGAATTTTATGGAGATTTTATGAAATTTAAAATGTATTTAAAAAAGTTCAAAATTGGGTTTTTGGGCTGCTTGCGGTCGAACGACCGGTTGACCGACGTGGACACATGCACGAGCCTAAGTGCGGTCGACCTACTGGCTTAAGCCCACTCTCGGAGTTGGCTTGGTCGACCAAGCGGTTGACCAATAGAGAGTTAAACTCTCTGTGGGTTTGGGTGCGGTCGACCAGCAACCCCAATGGTCTGAAAAATGACCATTGGCCGGTCGACCGACAGGCCATCCTGAGCCCATAACGGTTAGTTTTTGACAGCCTATATATGGGTCTTTTGGGCCAGTTTATCAACAAGTTTTTGGAGAAGTTTTTGAGAGCCTATTTTTTGATCTTCAACAGAGTTTTCTTGATAAATTTTTGAGCTTAACTTTAATATCCAAAGAAGACTTTATCAAGAGTCTTTCTCTTGACTTTTTCAAAAAGATTTTCTTGAGTTTTTCACCACAAAATCTATCTAGTTTTTTCTCATACAAGCTTGAGCTATCCATCGCTATATCCATCCTATAGGGATCCTTGTTTGTGAGAGTGTTTGTTGGTTATCAAGAGAAGTGATCACCAAGTGTCTCATTTTTGTATTGAGAAGGAGTTGAAGGTTGCGACCTCGGCGAGCTTGCGGGTTCGCGTTGTGTGTTGTTCTTGCGGGACAAGTAAGGGACTTGCGGGTCCAAGAGTTCTTGAGGGAGCTCGTTGTAAGTGTTGCGGCACCGAGTGATCGTGCGGGATCATTTTTAGTGGAAATCGTTCATCGTGGTGAAAGCAGGGACGTAGAGGAAGTGGTTCGAACCTTGAAACAAATTTTCCGTGTTTGTGATTGCTTATCTCTCACTCAACCCACTTGCGTTTATATCATATATACTCATAATTGTCCATATCTCTATATGCTTGATATTACTTGTGCTCAATAGATTTACTTGCTTGATTTGTTTAATATCTTACATTGTTATTATTGTTTATTCTTTATATGCTTGCTATTGTGTTTGTGCTCACACTAGTATTTAACCAAGAGAGCTATAGTTGCATCTCACCTCTTAATCTAGAAAAATTTTGAGGAGAAGTTCAGAGCCCTTCACCGAGAATTAGGCTTCACTCTTTGGTTGTACATTGTGTGATAGTTTTAGTTTGCATAATAAGTTTTAATTTTATATTGTTTTGCATTTGATTAGCACATCACTTATTCACCCCTCACTAGGTGATTTACATTTTGAACCGTGGTTGGCTGCGTAGCCGACCAGGTCGGCTGGCCAACCAACTTATGGCTGGTTTTGACTTTCAGATTTTTATAGCAGCTTCTCTGATACTTGGAGTCTCTATTTCCAGTGCTGTTTTGGCTCTGGGCCTTTACGTCTGTAGTAAATCTGACTATAATCTCTTCTTATATCTATTTTCAATGCTTTTTGCTTCTTTTCACTAATTTCTTACTATTGATTTAATTTCTAAAACATAATAAACTATACCCTTGTAGCTTTAAATGTTACAAATAATCGACATAAAAGTGGTATAAAGCTTGTATATAAATCACACTCATCAATACGTAAGGGGTATATTTTGGAAAGTGTGGGTCCATGTGTCGTACTGACTCTTTAAACTCCAAAGAAGGATGGAAGTTGGAGCATGTGTATGAATAGCTAGGCAGTCGACAAGATCACCATTCGCAGTCGATTTTTCATACCTTGACTTGATGATATGTTGGACAGATTAAGAGGCTTATGCATGTGTTCAAAGATTGACTTCAAGAATGGGTACTATAAAATCCATATTAGGCCGAAAGATGAATGAAAGACAACTTTCAGGACTCCGGAGGGATTATATGAGTGGATGATCAAGTTGTTCTTTCAAAAGATTAAGAGATTACATGGTGTGCCAAGTTCTATTATTTCAGATCGAGATAGCAAGTTTTCAGCTACTTTTTGGACTACCTCATGGCGAAGATTTGATACACCATTAAAGTTTAGTAGCACGAAACATCCCCAAATCATTGGACAAATAAAAGTTGTTAACTGCACCTTAGGCAATTTGCTGTGAAGTATCTGTAGAGACAAGCCAAGAGCGTAGGATCAAGCTTTGCGCCAAACAAAGATTGCATACAACAACATGGTTCACAGTTCAACAAGATTTTATCGTACACAAAAAGAAGAAGATTTTGTTAAGAAATCTAATAATAAGTATAAAAGCAACAACTGACAAGAAGAAATTAGAGAAGTTTTTTGAGGAAGAAGATATGATGATGGTGCATTTGAGGAGGGAAGAAATTTCAGCTGAAAGAGTCTATACCGAGTATTTATATCCAGATTCGAACTCGAAGATGTGTTCTTTTAAAGAGGGAGGGAATGATGTAAGAAGAAACCAAGACAGCTGGTCAATTTTGAGTCTCAGATGTCGACAACAAAACTTAGCTTTCAACAGATTAAGCCGAGCTGTCGACATCTCAATTTCAGCGGTCAACAGACTGAATTCAGAAACGTTTTTCCGAGAGTTGGACTATACAATCTGTCGACAGGGCTTCATCAGCTGTCGACAGTCCTGTGCGTGTCAGCCGTATCTGAGTCTGTATAGGAATTAGTTTTCCAATCCGATTTGAATTCTATTTGGTTTTTTTTTTTTTTATCTAATTAGAATAGTATCATTTATCTATATAAGACCATTGTATCTTTGTTTTTAGTATTACACTTTTTATAATCAATAAAATTAAATCTTTTCTTTTTCAATTGCTCGTGTATTCGAGTTTTTTTATCTTTGCTCGTGGATTCGAGTGCTTTGCTCGTGGATTCGAGTGTTTTTCCTTTCTGAAATTATCTTTCAGCATTTGTTGGTGTTAGAACGAGATTTATCCGGCGTTGTTCGCTTCTTTGTCTGAATCATTAGTAGTAATAGTTCCAGCTTCAGGACCATCAGATTTAGCTGCATTAGCTCTTATGGTCGCAACACTGTCATCAGCAGCAGTATTCTCCTAAGCTTCCCTCTGCAGTCCTCTCTAAATTCTTCTTCGAGCAGCTCTTCTAATGCCTCCTCCAACATACGTCTTCCACATTCTTTTGGCAAATTCTCTCACCAAAAAGTGATGCAAGAGTTAATACATTCAAGTAGAGAAACACCATTCCTAAATCTCTCTTGCCATCACTGAGATGTCCCACTCCATTCGAACCTTAGAATTAACATGATTATTGTGATGGGGTCCTTAAATCAAGTATTAAGCTAGATGCATTAGCAATATAATGACGTCTACTGAGTCTCAAGTAAAGGTCACGATGGACAATCACGAAAATCATGCTGACTGGATTCAGTGACTCCATCACAATACACACTTGTTCAATTGACTAATCCCTTTATGAGCTAACATATCTAGGGGATTAAGTTTCCCTTTGATAATGAGCCATATAAGAATTTTGCTCTTCAAGACCAAATTATGACTGGCTCAAAAGAGGTAACTCAGAGAAAGATAACTGGATCTTACTGAGAATTGTCCCTTCTGCTCCCATTTCCATATTCTATTATTTTCTTTTGTTTTTAAGGCTCCAATTGATGGAGTTATGGAGTTAATACCAAACCAAACCTGAAGCTTATTTACTCTACCAATAAAGTTAAGCAAAATCTATAATATATTTACTAAGAGAGTTTTGTGAGGTTATTAACACATGTATTTATTATACTTGAAACTTCATTGTATACAATCCTATATAAGGGGTCATATGGTTGTGTTGTAAAGTATAAGAAAAAAAGAAAAACAAAGAAAGCAAAGCAAAGCATTGCAGAGTTTCTTACTTTCTGCAAAGTATTAGCTTAGATGAATTTATTTTGGAGGTACTAAAAGAGTAACAATAATCCAGTATTCAAGAGCGTTTGGAGCTAGGAAACATCCATCGCCTCTTCTCTTGCCAGTCCTCCAGTCCAATAACTGGTATCAGAGCCATTTCATTCTTTTCTTCCATTCTCTTCTCCTCATGGCCTCCACCAATAACCTTGTCTATCCTCAAGTACCCAAATTATCAAAGGATAATTATGAGAGTTGGTCAATTCAAATGAAAGCTCTATTTGGTTCTCAAGAGTTGTGGGAGCTGATCATTGATGAGCTCAAAGAACCCACACCAGAGGTAGAAGCCGCCTACATTGCTGAAGAGAAGAAGGCTCTTAGAGAGCAAAGAAAGAAGAATAGCAAGGCTTATTTTCTACTCTATCAAGGGTTTGACGAGTCTACCTTCGAGAAAGTTGCCGAAGCAATAACGAGCAAAGAAGCATGGGAAATTGTTACTACCATCTACAAAGGAGTCGAATGGGTGAAACGAATTCGCATCCAAACTTTGAGGGGCGATCTTGAAGCTGCTCAAATGAATGATGAAGAAAAAATCTCTGATTATTATTCACGATTGCTTTTAATTGTGAATAAAATGAGGAGAAATGGAGAAAAGATGGAAGATATTCGAGTGATGGAGAAATTGCTCTGATCCCTTACATCTAAGTTCGAGCACGTGGTGACACGACAATTGAGGAGTCAAAGAATTTGGAGGAGATCTCAATAGAGGAGCTTTTGGGATCTCTCCAAGTTCATGAGCAACACATGCAAAAGAAGGCTAGTTCTATAATGTTGGAACAAGTATTAAAATCAAAGCTATCTTTAAATGATCGAGGCTCACATAGTAGAGGTCGTGGTCGTGGTCGTGGTAGAGGTAGCGGACGTGGTCCCCAAAAATGAACCACTCAAAATCAAGTGGAGCTCCAAAGCTTCAGAGTTCGAGGACGAAGCGATCGGGGAATATTTATATCCAGACGTGGAAACAATAAGAACGTCTAATGCTACAACTGTCAAAAATTTGGACACTATGGGCATAAAACTGAAGATCTTACCATTCTCTTCGAAGCAACAAATGATGTGGGTAATAACTTTACTCTTCTTCTTGCTCATGATAATTCAAGTGTTCAGAATGATGTTTGGTATCTTGACTCGGGTGCTAGCAACCATATGTGCAGGAGAAAGAACTTTTCATGGAACTTGTAGAAAAAGTTCATGGAAGTGTGATCTTCGGATATTCTTCAAGACTCCCCATTGAAGGCAAAGAGAAGATCGAAATCTACCAAAAGGATGGTAAGCCCGAGTATATTTTCAATGTTTATTATATTCCTAACATGAATAGTAATATTCTCAACATCGGTTAATTACTTGAAAAAGGATATAAAGTATATATGGAGAACAACCATCTTTGGTTGCAAAATGCAAAAGGAAGTCTCATAACTTGCGTTAAGATGACAAGAAACCGCATGTTTTTCTTACATCTAAACACGAAAGTTGAAAAGTGTTTTCAAGGACTCGTGAAGAATGAGTCATGGAGGTGGCATCTTCGTTTCGACTATCTAAATTTCAACGGCCTGAAGTTACTATCTACAACCGGCATGGTATGAGGTTTTCCAAAAATTAATCCACCGAATCATATGTTGGCCCAAAGGCCCATCAATCTAGTTTTGATGATGATCAACTCATGAAGTTATATATGCATGGAGTTTGTCCAGAGCCCTTCACGGGGAATTCAGCAACACTCTTTGGTTATACATGGTGTTTAGTGTAAAAGTTTTAATTAGGTTATAATTGTTTTAGCTTCCGCATTATTTGTCATTAAGTGACTATTAGATTAGCCATCACCTATTCACCCCCTAGGTGAACTTACAATTGGTATCAGAGCTTGGTACTCTGATTTGGGTCTTACAACCTAGAGTTAAAGATCCTCATTTTAGGCTAATCACAAGATTTGTACACACACCATGGAGTTCATGTCACCACCCACCTTTGACATTCTTAACATCCAAATTTGGAAGGTTAAGATGTCTTTGTACCTCAAGGCCCTAGGCATTCATGTTTATCTTGCCACTACTAATAATGCATATTGTCTAGATGGTAAGAATTTTGAGGCTAATGCAAAAGCCCTTCATGCTTTAAAGTCTACCCTAGATGATGTTTATTTATCTAGAGTTTCTAACTTTGATTCGACTTTTGTAGTATGGAACACCCTCACCTCCCATGGCGAAAAGGATCTATACTATACGGGGAGCGATTCGGATGTTGGAAGCAACACCTCCAACACGTGCTACATGGTCCAAGGGGATAAACCCCTTGAGGTAACTACCGAATCCGAGGATGAGGACATGTCATATGATGAGCTATCTACTTTTTGTCATCTATTGCTAGAAAAATATGACATGATTAAAAAGGAAAATAAAATTTGAAAAAGAACATTGATTGCATGCATATAGAACAAGATTCATTTAAATCTAAGATTGCATGTTTAGAAAAAGAAAAAGATGATTTGAAAAATGAAAATGTTTCCTTGATGTCTAAATTAAATGATTTATATGAAGGGAACACTATTTTGAAAGATAAAATTATTTTGGTGGAAACTCAAAAGGAAATTGTTTTAAAAGAAAACACCTCATTGAAAAGAAAAAATTTTTGAAAAAGAAAAAGAAAATGGAAAAGTTAAAGTTTCCAAAAAGAAGAAAAATGATTCCATATCCCACTATAATCTTCATGCCACCATTGATGATAGTGAGATTAAATTTTTGAAAAATAAAATTAATAGTTTGAGCTCTACCTTGAGCTATAGATTGGAGTCTATGTTTTTAAAGAAACAAATTCCACACATTCATGCACATTCACATCATGCATGTGCTTATGTTGCACGTCATGACCACACTCATACACATAAGCATTCTAAGGCGTACAAGTGTACACATTGTGGCCGCAAAGGCCATTTAGCAAAATTTTGTTATGACAAGTTGCATCATTTTAATTTGCTAATAAAAATGTTTGGGTGCCTTACAACAAGACTAACTCCCAAGGACCCAAGAAAATATGGGTACCAAAACCCCCACCTTTTGCTTTTGATGTAGGTGAGGGCTTTCACAAGACGTGAAAGGATAGGTGCCTTGGTAGTGGATGCACTTGGACTTGATGGACACATATATAGATGCATCGCTATCAAGGAGTTTTGGTGGGTCAACCACCATGTTTGGAGCTTTGGAGTTGGTAACGATCTCTAAACTCCTACTTTTTTTGTACATGCTAGTTCATTTATCATATTCATAGCATGTTCATGTTTTATGTCTTTATGTGCTTCATGTGGTATTTACATGCTTAGATGTAGAATGTGTCAAACTTGCATTTATACATATATGAATAGTGAACTACAATTGACTCATATATATTTGAACTTCATGCTCATTTGTATCCACTATATGCATATGTATAGACTAGTTTTGATGATTCTCTTTTATACATGTTTTGCCTATTTTTATGCTTTACTTCATGTATATGTATTTTTAATTCAATCTAATAAATATACTTGTATACCCGTGAGTCTCTTGCTTTCAAGCAAATACATTTAATAGACTCTTTTATATTTGGGATATGTATGCATATTGTTAGATTTAGATAAATCATACATATACCTAGAAGTTTGTTGATTTTATAAAAAAAAAATTATTTTGAGTTGAATTGTTTAAAAAAAATGTGACTTATGATCTTTTTGAGCTTCATTGACTATTTTCATAAAAATGCTATTTACATGATCGTTTAACACTCACACTTTTGTTAAAATCATTTTGAGCCTTATAGACCATGAGTGCTTAAATTTTTGTGTATCTAGTTGTGTTTTATGAAAAACATAAGATTTGATATATTTGAAGGATCTTTAACTAGTTTTTCAAAAATAATTTATACTAGTTATTTATTCTTCAAATAGTTTTTGAGATTGACACATGATTCTTTTTTTTTCCTCAAAATTTGATGCTTCATGATTTGAATATTAGTTTATATGTTAGTTTTTGTCAACACTAGGATTCATACTTGTACATATCATGGGCCACAAATAAATCTATTTATATTTATGCTTGAATGCTTATTTGAACCCATAAAATGTGCTTGTATTGCTTGGTTTTGATGATACATACATTTTTAAACTTGTATTCCCACTTTTTGGATTTGATTTATGATCATGTGTTTTTATTAGAAAAATTCAAAATTTTGATTTGTATTTCCTATATGCAAGGAGAACTTTACATCTCTCTTACATATAGATTCATGTTGAGTATATTATAAATTTAGGAGCTTGACAACTCTTTTTTATATGATATACGTGTGTAGGGGAGCTTCACATCTCCTCTTATGCATTACATAATATGCGTTATGTGAATTAGGGCTTGTCATCCCTCTTTCACGTAATGTATATGTGTAGGGAAGCTAACTTAGCGTCTTCCTCTTCATGAATGTATATCGCATATAAATCTTTATTGATTGATTTGTATTACCCCTTCTTGATCTCTTTGTTTTTGACAAAAAGGGGGAGAAAAATTTGTTTGATTTAATTTCACTTTGAACCCTTTGTTGATGATTGACAAAAAGGGGGAGAAAGATTTTGAGTTTATATGCATGGTTGAATAAGATTTATATTTATGCACATATTTTTGTATTGCAAATAGGAGAAAAAGATTTTGATTTATGCTTGTTGCATGTTTTATCTCCATACTTGCATACATATTTATGAGCTTCATTGTCATATATTATTGTTTATTTGGTATGCATGAGTTAAGGGGGAGCTTCATTGAAGCTTTACTTTAATCCATGCATATATAACTTCATGAGTTTTGTCATCATCAAAAAGGGGGAGATTGTTAGCCCAAAGGCCCATCACTCTAGTTTTGATGATGATCAACTCTTGAAGTTATGTATACTAATGATCTTGTGCTTAATTAGTGACAGATTTATGATCAAGATCTTAGTAGGTGCATAGCTCAACAAAGGATAAAATGTCAAGATTTGGAGTTAGCACGGTGTGATCCAAGGAGCTTTTGGATCAAGCTTGGACCAAGTCAAGATGATGAGAAGACTTCAAGGGAAGACTTCAAGATCAAGACTTGTGTCTAGGTATAAGATTTTTATGTTTTAGATAAAATGTAAAGGATAGATAGTTGGTGGATTGCTCAAGTAGATATCACACACACTCTTGAATTTGTTGTCTTTTCATAAAAGATTTTTCAGTTTAGAAAAGACTTTCATTTTGGAAAAATACATGTTTGGTTTTGGTATTTCTTATGAAGATGTTTTAACCAAAACCATATTTAGAGCTTAATGCCAAAAACATAGATATTTCATCTTAATTGTGTAGTGGATCATATCCATACACACTATGCTTTAATGAATTCAAAATATCTTGTTTTTGTATCATGAAGAAGTTTGGAAAACAAGTTTTAGAAAAATACAAGTTTTTCTTTTGAGCCAATATTTTCAACTTACAAAAATAGTCCAATCTTTTATAACATGCCTTGATTTTGTGCAAGCATGTTTGTATATCAAAGTATATTGGTTAAACTATTTTTGTAGAATTTCTATGTATTTATGGGATTTTATGTGAACAAAAGACTTAGTTTTTAATCCCAGAAAAGCAGTTTCCAGGCTTCAGCAAGTCGACTGTATAGTCGACTTGGTCTGAAGTCGGTCGACCGGCTCGGTCGACCGACGTGCACAGACGTGCACGCCTTTGTGCACTGGAGGACGGCCGACCGTACGGATCGACCGCTTTGGAGAGCTCTGCTCTCTAGAAATTTCGGCCGACCGTACGGGTCGACCGACAGAGAGTTCTACTCTCGACTCCAGTGGGTCGGTCGACCCGGGCGGTCGACCGTGGCTCTAACGGTCGGATTTTTGACCGTTGCGGTCGACCGCTCGGGTCGACCGGCAGGTCTGACAGACCCCAACGACTATATTTTTCTGGCCTATAAATTTGGGGGTTTGGTCATTGTTTTGTAACAAGATTTTAGGAGAGCTTTGAGCCAGTTTTTTCCATCATTTTAAAAGAGTTTTCTCCACATATTTGAGTGCAAATACTTCCAATCAAAAGGGAAGATTTTATTTAGAGTGTGTTAAAAGAGATTCTTTGAGTTTTCCTCCACTATCTCTTTCCTTGTTTTTCTCACAAACACTTGAGCATCCATTGATTATTCATTCTATAGGAGTGTTGTAGTAAGAGTGCTTTAGGTGATCAAAGTGTTGTGAACACCAAAGATCTTTTCTTTGTTCTTTGAAGAGGCGGGCAAGTGTGCTCGCGGTGGTTTTAGAGTTCTTGTGTGAACTCGATGGTTTGAGGTGCGGCCTCGGCGAGCTAGTGAGCTTGCGTGTGTACGGGACTAGGGAGTCCGAGGGCTTGTAGGTGTTGCGGCACCGAGGAGAGATCCATCGGGATCTTGCACAGTGGAAATCCTTCGTGTGTCGAAGGCGGGGATGTAGAGCAAGTGTGCTCGAACTTCGAAATAAACCCTTTGTGTTTGCGATTGCCTTTTCTCTCTCTCTCCCTTGTTTATATCTTGCATTACTTATCTTGTCTTTACCTTTATATGCATGATATATTCCTTGTGCTCATATTGATATATTGCTTCGGATTGTTTGCTAACACTTGTATTTAAGAGAGCCAACGCGGCACCTCAACCCATTCAAGGGGAATCTAGAGGAGTTTGTCTAGAGCCCTTCACGGAAAATTCGGCAACACTCTTTGGTTATACGTGGTGTTTAGTGTAAAAGTTTTAATTAGGTCATAATTGTTTTAGCTTCCTCATTATTTGTCATTAAGTGACCATTAGATTAGCCATCACCTATTCACCCCCCCTCTAGGTGAACTTACATCATACTTGTAAAGTTTGCATAATTGGCAAGTAAGCACGACTTCCTTTTCCCAAGGGAAGGTCGTGGAGAGCGGAGGCACCATTGCAACTTGTTCATACTGACATCTGCGGACCACTAGATCCTGTCTCTTTACGAGGTAATAAATATTTTATTATCTTCATTGATGATTTCAATAGAAAGTTGTGGGTGTACATTCTTAAAGAAAAATCTGCTACCTTTACTATCTTCAAGAATTTTAAAGCCCTTGTGTAAGTACACTTAGAGGGGGGGTGAATAGGTGTACGGCTAATCTAATGAACAAAATGCGGAATTTAAAAACTAATTTACAACACATTTAGTGAAATCAACGAGTGTAGCCGAATTCCCGGTGAAGGGCTCTGGACTAACTCTTCTTGATTCCTCCGAATAAGAGTTGAGGTGCTATATGAAGCTGTCGTGGTTAAACATAAGTGAGTCACACATACAATCACAACCAAGCATATAAATATGATATGACAATATGAATCAATGAAAGGCACAATATAAAAGAGAGAGAGAGAGAGTTAGAGTCAATGGATCAAACGCAACACACGGATATGTTTCGAGGTTCGAGCACACAGCTCTACGTCCCCGCCTTCACACAGAAGGATTTCCTCTAACTTGTCCACACAGGACTCCCATACAGGGAACCTCCACTGAGGATTTGGGGCAAATACAATCAGGAGTACACAACTCCTCTCTCAACCGAATACAACCTCTCACAGAGGCAATGCATAACCAACACAAAAACCACCTCATACAAGAGGGGTAGGCACTTAGCCAATACAAATCAATCACCTCACACTTGAGGGATTCCAACACAAACTCCACCTCTCACTAGACGGAGCTAAACACAATCTCAACCTCTCACTAGAGGGAGCCAACCACAACTTTCACAATCACCTCACAATAGAGGGATACCAAATTAATCTCCTCTCACTAGAGGGATATCACAATGAAGGAAGTTTACAACTTGGCGGCTTATCTCAACCACAAACTACTTTTCCTACAAAAATAAAGATTCTATAGATAGGATAGCAAGATAGCTCAAGTGTGGAAACAAAGAGTTTGGAAATCAAAAACTCAAAGAAAAACTCTAGGAAAAACTCTAGATAGAATTGAAAATGAAGATCAAACCAATTCCCAAAGAATTTTCTTTACAAATAATTTTTTAACCCTTTTAAAAATAAGACAAAGATCAAATCTTTAAAGCTCTAAAAACTCTTTTTGAAACTTGAAATAAAACACTAGAGAATGGGAGAATTTTGCTCTTGGAAGTCTTAACAAAAACCAACCTCAAATGGGGTATTTATAACCCCCATAAAAATTCTGCCCGTTGGCAGCTGACTAGGCCCATAATGGCCTTCCGGTCGAACGGCCAACGCTCAAAAAAGTGACCGTTGAGCCTCCGGTCGACCGCCCAGTCGACCGCGCCCTGAACCAGAGAGCAACAGCTCTCTGGCCGGTCGACTGCCCGGTCGACCGGGGCAACCCGAGAATGGGTTGCCTTCAGTTAGTCGACCGCTCGGTCGACCGGCCAACTGATATGGCCTTGTGCATGTTTTGTGCACATCCGGTCGACCGCTCCGGTTGACCGACTCCTGGTCCGGTCGACCGGTCGGTCGATCGCCAGAGCCTGGCAGACAGACATTCAGAACTTAAAGCTTGGGTTTTTAATTACCAAATAAATCCCATAAAATCTCTAAAAATTCACAAAAATAAGTTCTTATATTCTCTTTGAAATACAAACTTGTTTGAGTAAAAATCAAACCAAGTTAACATTTTGAACTCTTTTTGGGTTATGAAAATTTTACCGAAAACCAAATTCTGTATTTTCCAAAACTAGGATTTTTGAAATAGAAATCGTTTTGTCCAAAACCATCCAAATACAAAAACATGATATTGAAACAACTTTGAAGCATATGGTATATGGATATAATCCAATATACATATAAAGATATATATCAATGTTTTTGATAATAAATCCAAAAATAAGTTTTGTTAAAATACCAAAACTCCAAACTCATGAAATAGACTATCAAACTAAGTTTGTTTAAATAGTTGAAGCATACATGTATATAGAACAAATCTAATATACATTAAATCATATAAACTTGTTTTGATTCTATTTATTCATGAAAACCAAGATCGGTTAAACAAAAATCAAAAACGAAAACATGAAACTTAAAACAAGTGCGTGTCTTGTGAACTTGAGCATATCACACTATCTAATCTTTAACAAATGGATCTAAAACAAAACCTAAACTATGTACCGAGGTCTACTTGACGAACTTCGTCTTCAAGTCGACTCGATCAAAACGTGATCCACCGAGCTTGACTCCAACGAGTGCTAGATATGAACTTTGACGCTCGGGCTCTTGAATCACCATGTGAAAAGCTCCAAAACACCTTTGTTGAAGTTAACCACCTACTAATATCTTGGTTAAGTATCTGAAACTAAACATCACAAGATTATTAGTAAACTATAACTATATGAGTTAATCATCATGAAAACTAGAGTGGAAGGCCTCTGGGCCAACAATCTCCCCCTTTTTGATGATGACAAAACTCATGGAGTTATATATGCATGGATTAAAGTTAAGCTTCAAAGAAGCTCCTCCTTAACTCATGCATAGCAATAAACAATAAATATATGCAATGAATACTAAAAATGAATATGCATCAACATGCATAAAATAATGAAATGAACATGCTCTTGATACCAAACATGAAATAAACATGCCCTTGATACCAAACTTTTAAAATAAATTCCCTTTCCTTTTTTTTAAATAAACATGTTCAGAATTAATTGCTTTTGATACCAATAAAAATTTCAATGAAAACACTTAAGCTCTTGATACCAATCAATAAAAAAAAAATTCTTGATACTAATTGGAAAGATAATCACTAAAAGCTTTTGATACCAACAATAAAAAAATATCAATATGAAACAAACTTACAAATAAACAAATAAACAATAAACATGCATATTAAATAATAAACATGCATATAAACTCAAATACTTCTCCCCCTTTTTGTCAATCATCAACAAAGGGGTCAAAGAAAACAATAAAACAATGTTCTCCCCTTTTTTGCCTTAAAAAAATCAATGAGGGGTGAAATCAAATCGAAACACTATGATACCAATTGTAAGAAAAAAATATATCAATTTCATTCATCATGATATCAATAAAACATACCAATTGAAGGTACATAAAATAAATATTTTTATATAACTAAACAAATCTATTATTATAACAATTGTAAGTAAATAAATCATTTTAAAGAATTCAACCAAAAATTTTGATATCAATTGAAAGTACAGCATACCAATAGTAAGTATACTTATAGGTAATCTTGATACCAATTGTAAAGATTAGTACCAATTGAAAGTAATTTTTCATTAGGAGCATATGATACCAAAAATAATCAATATCATTTTTGAACATAAAGTGTGGGAGTAAAATACGAAAGGTAATCAAAACCAATTAAAAAGTGAAATAAGAATTTTCTTCCCCTTTATGAAATACCAAAAAAAATGATGCATAAGCTTGTAGAAGATACCAATTGAAACATAATCAATTGAAATATAATAGTCATTTAAAATCAAGCTTAGCATAACTAAAATTTGTGCTCAAAGATATAGAGATATAGTAAGCACAAATAAAACATATATATGTATCAAAAATTAAATATCAATCGAAATTGATACTATTTGAAATGAAAGTATACATATATAAAAACATATATGAGTATACAAAAAGAATGTCAACAGTGATACCAATTGAAAAAATCCAATGATACCAATTGAAAACATAATAAGATCAAGTGTATAACTCATATTTCCTACCACCCATTTCATGCACATGTTTAAAATCAATTTTCAATAATAAGCATATAAGGCATGGTCGCCCAACCAACCGCCCTTCAATGGAAAGGGTTTTCAAAAATAAGTTTGAAAATATTTTAACACATTTAAAAACTCTACCATATGAAGAATACAAACTAGTTTAATGAAAAACTTGTAAACTAGTGCAAAATTCTTCAAGCAAGGAATAAAAAAAATATATCATGAAAAATATGTAAATCACATGATCACCAAATACTCAAAGGTCTATAAAGCATATATAGTCTCATGAAAACAAATCATGAGTAAACATCAAATAATATGAGTGTACAAGTTATGTGAAAAACATAATCATGAAAATAGTCAATTTAGCTCAATATGAAATTCCTTAAAAAACATGAAAATCATCAAAACTAGAATCCTTCAAGGTATATGTATATCATGTACAAACTAAAGTATACATACATAACCAAACATAGAGAGTCCACAAAAGTATATGCATGAAGGCAAGTGGCTCAAGTATGTATATGTAAAACAATTAGTTTGGACAAAATAGACATATACATGAAGATAAACATAAACATGAAAACATGTACAAAATGGGAATACAAGTCAAATGCATGAATCTTCAGAACTAGGCTATATTAGTACATCTAATAAGTACAAATGAGCATTCATGCACAAACATATAATAATCTATTTGTAGCTCACTAGTTGTACAAGTATATATATCCTAGTTTTAATGAAAACTAACATCTAAACATGTAATCAAAACATGAAGCATAGAAAACAAAACTAAAACTCATAAACATACATATGATCATTATGTACATGCACATGCATAGATCTAGAACATACACATTAGTTAAAACAAATGTGAGAACACAAAGGTATAAGTCCATATTAAACATGGGTGTCTCAAATAACTAATCATGTATATCACTAATCCAAATATCATGGCATATAACATACTAATCATGAAACATCAAAACATGCTAAAATCAATGATATGTAAAGCATGTAAACAATAAATGTGGGTAAGAAATTGTTACCAAAACCGAAGAGGCAACTCTCCATGGCTCCAAAACAAGGTGATCCTCCCACCAAACTCTCCTTGAAAGTGATGCATCCAAATAGTCCTCTTTTAGCTCGGAACGCATCCACCTCAAGGCACCATTACTCTCACGTCATGTGAGAGCCCACACCTACATCAAATAAAATAGAAGTGATTTTTTGTACCCACACCCTTTTGGGTCCATGGGGGTTAGTTCCTTTCCTAACCCAAACAAACTTAGTTTCTAAATCTAAATCATGTATACGATTATTACAAAACTTAGCAAGGTGGCCCTTACGTCCACAATGTGTACAAGTGTACACATGAGCATACATCGTGTTATAAGTGTGTACGTGAGGAGCATGTGTATGTCGTGGTTTGTGTGCATGCAAAGATGAAACTTGTTTCTTTCGAAACATAGATACCAAACGTGAGTGGCTCAAAGCACAATGGCTCAAAGTGGAGCCCAAACAATCCATATTCTTCTTTAACAAATTTATATCATTTTCAATCCTAGAAGAAGAGGGGCATGCAATAGGTGAGCTAGAATATGAAGCGACACTAGCATGGCAAACATGTGAATCTATATCATTTTTCAAAGAAACATTTTCATTTAAGCAAACTTCTAAATCTTTTGAAATCAAATCAATTTTGTTTTTCAAAAAATCATTTTCTTTTAAAATAAAATCAAGTTTTGAATTTAAAGATTCATTTTTCTTCAAAATATTTTCAGAATCATTTTTATTTTTCAAAAACTTGTTTTCATTAAGGACAAGATCAAGATTAGATTTTCATGAATCTCTTTCATTAGAAATCTCAACCTTCTCTTGCAAAGTCAAATCTATTTTGAACACAAATCCTTATTTTCTTCTTTTAGTTCAAAACTCTTCTTTTTCAAAAGATTATATTTTTTCAATAATTTTTCACAAACAATTGAAAGTTCTTCATTCAAAGCATTTGCATCAATATACTCATTACTAGAAGAACTAGCATCATCATCATCTAATTGAGTTTCCGAGTTTACCTCAAGGGAGTCATTCCCTTGGACCATGTAGCATTATTGCTCGGATTATCCACTAGATTCATTCTCCATTCTCCACTAGATTCATTCTCCATTTGGATTGGTAATTGAAGCTTGGAGGAGGTCAACGTATTCCACACTGCAAAGGCGGAATCACAGTTAGAAACTAAGCACAAATATTCTTTATTAAGCGTGCTTCCAAGTGCCTCAAGGGCTTATGCATTAGCCTCTATATGCTTGCTTTTACCAAGATAGGATTTCTTAGTAGCGGCAAGAAAAACATGCAAGCCTAGGGTTTTTAGATACATGGACATCCTAAATTTTTACATTTCAATGTTGGAGACATCAAACATGGGAGGTGACAAGCAATCCATGAGTGCGTGTAAACAATAAAAGTGTGCAAATGAAAATGTAGATTAGAAAACCAAGATCACACTCGTAGGTGGTTAAACCAAATATCAGGAGCGTAGGCTCTGATACTAATTGTAAGTACACCTAGAGGGGGTGAATAAGTGTACGGCTAATCTAATGAACAAAATGCGAAATTTAAAAATTAATTTGCAACACACTTAGTGTAACCAATGAATGTAGCCGAATTCCCGGTGAAGGGCTCTGGACTAATTCCTTTTGATTCCTCTGAATAAGAGTTGAGGTGCTATATGAAGCTCTCGTTAAACACAAGTGAGGCACACAAACAATCACAACCAAGCATATAAATATGATATGACAATATGAATCAATGCAAGACACAATATAAAAGAGAGAGAGTTAGAGTCAATGGATCAAATGCAAATACACAGATATTATTCGAGGTTCGAGCACACAGCTCTACGTTCCTGCCTTCACGCAGAAGGATTCCCACTAACTTGTCCACACAGGACTCCCACACAGGGAACCTCCACTGAGGATTTGAGGCAAATACAACCGGGAGTACACAACTCCTCTCTCAACCGAATACAACCTCTCACAGAGGCAATGCATAACCAACACAAAAACCACCTCACACAAGAGGGGTAGGCACTTAGCCAATACAAATCAATCACCTCACACTTGAGGGATTCCAACACAAACTCTACCTCTCACTAGAGGGAGCTAAACACAATCTCAACCTCTCACTAGAGGGAGCCAACCACAACTTTCACAATCACCTCACAATAGAGGGATACCAAATTAATCTCCTCTCACTAGAGGGATATCACAATGAAGGAAGTTTACAACTTGGCGGTTTATCTCAACCACAAACTACTTTTCCTACAAAAATAAAATTCTATAGATAGGATAGCAAGATAGCTCAAGTGTGGAAAACAAAGAGTTTGGAAATCAAAAACTCAAAGAAAAACTCTAGGAAAAACTCTAGATAGAATCTAAAATGAAGATCAAACCAATTCCCAAAGAATTTTCTTTTCAAATGATTTTTCAACCCTTTTAAAAATAAGACAAAGATCAAATCTTTAAAGCTCTAAAAACTCTTTTGAAACTTGAAATAAAACACTAGAGAATAGGAGAATTTTTCTCTTGGAAGTCTTAACAAAAATCAACCTCAAATAGGGTATTTATAACCCCCATAAAAATTCTGCCCGTTGGCAGCTGACTAGGCCCATAATGGCCTTCCGGTCGACCGGCCAACGGTCAAAAAAAGTGATTGTTGAGCCTCCCGGTCGACCGCCCGGTCGACCGCGCCCTGAACCAGAGAGCAACGGCTCTCTGGCCGGTCGACTGCCCGGTCGACCGGGGCAACCCGAGAATGGGTTACCTTCAGTTGGTCGACCGCTCGGTCGACCGGCCAACTGATATGGCCTTGTGCACGTTTTGTGCACATCCGGTCGACCGCTCCGGTCGACCGACTCCTGGTCCGGTCGACCGGTCGGTCGACCGCCAGAGCCTGGCAGACAGACATTCAGAACTAAAAGCTTGGGTTTTTAATGACCAAATAAATCCCATAAAATCTCTAAAAATTCACAAAAATAAGTTCTTATATTCTCTTTGAAATACAAACTTGTTTGAGTAAAAATCAAACTAAGTTACAAACATTTTGAACTCTTTTTGTGTTATGAAAATTTTACCGAAAACCAAATTCTGTATTTTCCAAAACTAGGATTTTTGAAATAGAAATCGTTTTGTCCAAACCATCCAAATACAAAAACATGATATTGAAACAACTTTGAAGCATATAGTATATGGATATAATCCAATATACATATAAAGATATATATCAATGTTTTTGACAATAAATCCAAAAATAAGTTTTGTTAAAATACCAAAACTCCAAACTCATGAAATAGACTATCAAACTAAGTTTGTTTAAATAGTTGAAGCATGCATGTATATAGAACAAATCTAATATACATTAAATCATATAAACTTGTTTTGATTCTATCTATTCATGAAAACCAAGATCGGTTAAACCAAAAATTGAAAACCAAAACATGAAACTTAAAACAAGTGCGTGTGTTGTGAACTTGAGCATATCACACTATCTAATCTTTAACAAATGGATCTAAAATAAAACCTAAACTATGTACCGAGGTCTACTTGACGACTTCGTCTTCAAGTCGACTCGATCAAAACGTGATCCACCGAGCTTGACTCCAACGAGTGCTAGATATGAACTTTGACGCTCGGGCTCTTGAATCACCATGTGAAAAGCTCCAAAACACCTTTGTTGAAGCTAATCACCTACTAATATCTTGGTTAAGTATCTGAAACTAAACATCACAAGATTATTAGTAAACTATAACTATATGAGTTAATCATCATCAAAACTAGAGTGGAAGGCCTCTGGGCCAACAATCTCCCCCTTTTTGATGATGACAAAACTCATGGAGTTATATATGCATGGATTAAAGTTAAGCTTCAAAGAAGCTCCCCTTAACTCATGCATAGTAATAAACAATAAATATATGCAATGAATACTAAAAATGAATATGCATCAACATGCATAAAGCAATGAAATGAACATGCTCTTGATACCAAACATGAAATAAATATGCTCTTGATACCAAACTTTTAAAATAAATTCTCTTTCCTTTTTTTTAAATAAACATGTTCTGAATTAATTGCTTTTGATACAAATAAAAATTTCAATGAAAACACTTAAGCTCTTGATACCAATCAATAAAATAAAATTCTTGATACCAATTGGAAAGATAATCACTAAAAGCTTTTGATACCAACAATAAAAAAATATCAATATGAAACAACCTTACAAATAAACAAATAAACAATAAACATGCATATTAAATAATTAACATGCATATAAACTCAAAAACTTCTCCCCCTTTTTGTCAATCATCAACAAAGGGGTCAAAGAAAACAATAAAATAATGTTCTCCCCTTTTTTGTCTTAAAAAAATCAATGAGGGGTGAAATCAAATCGAAACATTATGATACCAATTGTAAGAAAAAAATATATCAATTTCATTCATCATGATATCAATAAAATATACCAATTGAAGGTACATAAAATAAATATTTTTAATATGACTAAACATATCTATTATTTTACCAATTGTAAGTAAATAAATCATTTTAAAGAATTCAACCAAAAATTTTGATATCAATTGAAAGTACAGCATACCAATAATAAGTAAACTTATAGGTAATCTTGATACCAATTTGTAAAGATTAGTACCAATTGAAAGTAATTTTTCATTAGGAGCATATGATACCAAAAATAATCAATATCATTTTTCAACATAAAGTGTGGGAGTAAAATACGAAAGATAATCAAAACCAATTAAAAAGTGAAATACGAATTTTCTCCCCCTTTATGAAATACCAAAAAAATTGATGCATAAGCTTGTATAAGATACCAATTGAAACATAATCAATTGAAATATAATAGTCAATTAAAATCAAGCTTAGCATAACTAAAATTTGTGCTCAAAGATATAGAGATATAGTAAGCACAAATAAAATATATATATGTATGAAAAATTAAATATCAATCGAAATTGATACTATTTGAAATCAAAGCATACATATATAAAAACATATATGAGTATACAAAAAGAATGTCAATAGTGATACCAATTGAAAAAATCCAATGATACCAATTGAAAACATAATAAGATCAAGTGTATAACTCATATTTCCTACCACCCATTTCATGCACATGTTTAAAATCGATTTTCAATAATAAGCATATAAGGCATGGTCGCCCAACCAACCGCCCTTCAATGGAAAGGGTTTTCAAAAATAAGTTTGAAAATATTTTAACACATTTGAAAACTCTACCATATGAAGAATACGAACTAGTTTAATGAAAAACTTGTAAACTAGTGCAAAATTCTTCAAGCAAGGAATAAAAAAAATATATTTCATGAAAAATATGTAAATCACATGATCACCAAATACTCAAAGGTCTATAAAGCATATATAGTCTCATGAAAACAAATCATGAGTAAACAACAAATAATATGAGTGTACAAGTTATGTGAAAAACATAATCATGAAAATAGTCAATTTAGCTCAATATGAAATTCCTTAAAAAACATGAAAATCATCAAAACTAGAATCTTTCAAGGTATATGTATGTCATGTACAAACTAAAGTATACATACATATCCAAACATAACGAGTCCACAAAAGTATATGCATGAAGGCAAGTGGCTCAAGTATGTATATGTATAACAATTAGTTTGGACAAAATAGACATATACATGAAGATAAACATAAAAATGAAAACATAAACAAAATGGGAATACAAGTCAAATGCATGAATCTTCAGAACTAGGCTATACTAGTACATCTAATAAGTACAAATGAGCATTCAAGCACAAACATATAATAATCTATTTGTAGCTCACTAGTTGTAGAAGTATATATATCCTAGTTTTAATGAAAACTAACATCTAAACATGTAATCAAAACATGAAGCATAGAAAACAAAACTAAAACTCATAAACATACATATGATCATTATGTACATGCACATGCATAGATCTAGAACATACACATTAGTTAAAACAAATGTGAGAACACAAAGGTATAAGTCCATATTAAACATGGGTGTCTCAAATAACTAATCATGTATATCACTAATCTAAATATCATGGCATATAACATACTAATCATTAAACATTAAAACATGCTAAAATCAATGATATGTAAAGCATGTAAACAATAAATGTGGAGTAAGAAATTGTTACCAAAACCGAAGAGGTAACTCTCCATGGCTCCAAAACAAGGTGATCCTCCCACCAAACTCTCCTTGAAAGTGATGCATCCAAATAGTCCTTTTTTAGCTCGAAACGCATCCACCTCAAGGCACCATTACTCTCACGTCATGTGAGAGCCCACACCTACATCAAATAAAATAGGAGTGATTTTTGGTACCCATACTCTTTTGGGTCCATGGGGGTTAGTTCCTTTCCTAACCCAAACAAACTTAGTTTCTAAATCTGAATCATGTATACGATTATAACAAAACTTAGCAAGGTGGCCCTTACGTCCACAATGTGTACAAGTGTACACATGAGCATACATCGTGTTATAAGTGTGTACGTGAGGAGCATGTGTATGTCGTGGTTTGTGTGCATACAAAGATGAAACTTGTTTCTTTCGAAACATAGATACCAAACGTGAGTGGTTCAAAGCACAATGGCTCAAAGTGGAGCCCAAACAATCCATATTCTTCTTTAACAAATTTATATCATTTTCAATCCTAGAAGAAGAGGGGCATGCAATAGGTGAGCTAGAATGTGAAGCTACACTAGCATGGCAAACATGTGAATCTATATCATTTTTCAAAGAAACATTTTCATTTAAGCAAACTTCTAAATCTTTTGAAATCAAATCAATTTTGTTTTTCAAAGAATCATTTTCTTTTAAAATAAAATCAAGTTTTGAATTTAAAGATTCATTTTTATTCAAAATATTTTCACAATCATTTTTATTTTTCAAAAACTTGTTTTCATTAAGGACAAGATCAAGCTTAGATTTCCATGAATCTCTTTCATTAGAAATCTCAACCTTCTCTTGCAAAGTCAAATCTATTTTGAGCACAAATCCTTATTTTCTTCTTTTAGTTCAAAACTCTTCTTTTTTAAAGATTATATTTTTTCAATAATTTTTCACAAATAATTGAAAGTTCTTTATTCAAAGCATTTGCATCAATATACTCATTACTATAAGAACTAGCATCATCATCATCTAATTGAGTTTCCGAGTTTACCTCAAGGGAGTCATTCCCTTGGACCATGTAGCATTATTGCTCGGATTATCCACTAGATTCATTCTCCATTCTCCACTAGATTCATTCTCCATTTGGATTGGTAATTGAAGCTTGGAGGAGGTCAACGTATTCCACACTGCAAAGGCGGAATCACAGTTAGAAACTAAGCACAAATATTCTTTATTAAGCGTGCTTCTAAGTGCCTCAAGGGCTTGTGCATTAGCCTCTATATGCTTGCTCAAGATAGGATTTCTTAGTAGCGGCAAGAAAAACATGCAAGCCTAGGGTTTTTAGATACATGGACATCCTAAATTTTTACATTTCAATGTTGGAGACATCAAACATGGGAGGTGACAAGCAATCCATGAGTGCGTGTAAACAATATAAGTGTGCAAATGCAAATGTAGATTAGCAAAATCAAAATCACACTCGTAGGTGGTTAAACCAAATATCAGGAGCGTAGGCTCTGATACTAATTGTAAGTACACCTAGAGGGGGGTGAATAAGTGTACGGCTAATCTAATGAACAAAATGCGGAATTTAAAAACTAATTTGCAACACACTTAGTGTAACCAATGAGTGTAGCCGAATTCCCGGTGAAGGGCTCTGGACTAATTCCTTTTGATTCCTCTGAATAAGAGTTGAGGTGCTATATGAAGCTCTCGTTGTTAAACACAAGTGAGGCACACAAACAATCACAACCAAGCATATAAATATGATATGACAATATGAATCAATGCAAGACACAATATAAAAGAGAGAGAGTTAGAGTCAATGGATCAAACGCAAATACACGGATATTATTCGAGGTTTGAGCACACAGCTCTACGTTCCTGCCTTCACGCAGAAGGATTCCCACTAACTTGTCTACACAGGACTCCCACACAGGGAACCTCCACTGAGGATTTGGGGCAAATACAACCTGGAGTACACAACTCCTCTCTCAACCGAATACAACCTCTCACAGAGGCAATGCATAACCAACACAAAAACCACCTCACACAAGAGGGGTAGGCACTTAGCCAATACAAATCAATCACCTCACACTTGAGGGATTCCAACACAAACTCCACCTCTCACTAGAGGGAGCTAAACACAATCTCAACCTCTCACTAGAAGGAGCCAACCACAACTTTCACAATCACCTCACAATAGAGGGATACCAAATTAATCTCCTCTCACTAGAGGGATATCACAATGAAGGAAGTTTAGGACTTGGTAGTTTATCTCAACCACAAACTACTTTTCCCACAAAAATAAAGATCCTACAGATAGGATAGCAAGATAGCTCAAGTGTGGAAAATAAAGAGTTTGGAAATCAAAAACTCAAAGAAAAACTCTAAGGAAAAACTCTAGATAGAATTGAAAATGAAGATTAAACCAATTCCCAAAGAATTTTCTTTTCAAATGATTTTTCAACCCTTTTAAAAACAAGACAAAGATCAAATATTTAAAGCTCTAAAACTCTTTTTGAAACTTGAAATAAAACACTAGAGAATGGGAGAATTTTGCTCTTGGAAGTCTTAACAAAAACCAACCTCAAATGGGGTATTTATAACCCCCATAAAAATTCTGCCCGTTGGCAGCTGACTAGGCCCATAATGGCCTTCCGGTCGACTGGACGGTCGACTGGCCAACGGTCAAAAAAGTGACCGTTGAGCCTCCTTGTCGACCGCCTGGTCGACCGCACCCTGAACCAGAGAGCAACGGCTCTCTGGCCAATCGACCGGGGCAACCCAAGAGTGGGTTGCCTTCAGTCGGTCGACCGGCCAACTGATATGGCCTTGTGCACGTTTTGTGCACATCCGGTCGACCGGTCCGGTCGACCGGCTCCTGGTCCGGTCGACCGGTCGGTCGACCGCCAGAGCCTGGCAAACAAACATTCAAGACTTAAAACTTGGGTTTCTAATTACCAAATAAATCACATAAAATCTCTAAAAATAGGTTCTTATATTCTCTTTGAAATACAAACTTGTTTGAATAAAAATCAAACCAAGTTACAAACATTTTGAATCCTTTTTGTGTTATGGAAATTTTACCGAAAACCAAATTCTGTATTTTCCAAAACTAAGATTTTTGAAATAGAAAATCGTTTTGTCCAAAACTCATCCAAATACAAAAACATGATATTGAAACAACTTTTAAGCATATAGTATATGGATATAATCCAATATACATATAAAGATATATATCAATATTTTTGACAATAAATCCAAAAATAAGTTTTGTTAAAATACCAAAACTCCAAACTCATGAGATAGACTATCAAACTAAGTTTGTTTAAATAGTTGAAGCATACATGTATATAGAATAAATCTAATATACATTAAACCATGTAACTTGTTTTTGATTCTATCTATTCATGAAAACCAAGATCGATTAAACCAAAAACCGAAAACCAAAACATGAAACTTAAAACAAGTGCGTGTGTTGTGAACTTGAGCATATCACACTATCTAATCTTTAACAAATGGATCTAAAACAAAAACTAAACTATGTACCGAGGTCTACTTGAGGAACTCCGTCTTCAAGTCGACTCGATCCAAACATGATCCACCGAGCTTGACTCCAACGAGTGCTAGATATGAACTTTGACGCTCGGGCTCTTGAATCACCATGTGAAAAGCTCCAAAACACCTTTGTTGAAGCTAATCACCTACTAATATCTTGGTTAAGTATCTGAAACTAAACATCACAAGATTATTAGTAAACTATAACTACATGAGTTATTCATCATCAAAACTAGAGTGGAAGGCCTCTGGGCCAACACCTTGTTGAAGCGGAGAGTGGCCACATGCTAATAACTCTCCGATCTGATCGAGGTGGTGAGTACACCTCAAATCTGTTTCAAGAATATTGTAGGAAGTAAGGCATAAAGAGACAATTTATTACTGCCTACACACCACAACAAAATAGCATTGCAGAAAGAAAGAACCGCACCATTCTTGATATGACAAAAACCATGCTTAAAGAAAAGGGGTTGCCAAAGCAGTTCTGGGCGGAAGCTGTAGCTATTCAACTTACATGCTTAATCGGTGCCCGATGAAGCAAATGAAGGGCTAGACTCCTCAAGAGGCATGGAGCGGTTACACGTCTAGTGTCGCACACCTACGAATATTTGGGTGTGTTGCATATGCTCAAATACTTGAAGTCAAAAGGAAGAAGCTTGATAATCATGGTGAAAAATGCATTTTCATCGGATATAGCAAAGAGTCAAAAGCATACAAGCTCTACAATCCACTAACTAAGAAACTAGTGGTTAGTAGAGACGTTGTCTTTAATGAAGCTGAAGCATGGAGCTAGAGCAATTAAGAAACTGTCAAAGAGCAACTTGTGGTGGATGAACCTAATAAGCCCCCACATGAGGTTCCACCACCAGCTACGCCACAATCTCCTCAACATGCTACACCATCTCCTGCAAGAGGTTTTTCATCTTCTGGGGAAGGTAATAGCAGTGAATCTGTCGTGCAACGAGGTCCCATCAAAATGAGAAACCTTAGGGAGATTTATGAGCAGATAGAAGAAGATGGAAAGACTAATCTCTTCTGCCTATATGCTGATCATGAGCTTCTCACTTTTCAAGAGGCTGAAGAAGAAGATTGCTGGCGATCAGCAATGAAGGAGGAGATTTATGCCATCCAGAAGAACGACACATGAGAGTTGACAATACTTCCACAAAGTCACAAGGCAATAGGTATCAAATGGGAGTACAAGATCAAACGCATAGTAGATGGTGAAGTTGATCGGTACAAGGTGAGACTTGTCGCGAAAGGCTACAAACAAAAGTACAACATCGACTATGAAGAAGTCTTTGCACCAGTTGCTCGATTGGACACGGTGAGACCATTAATTTCACTTGCAGCTCATCACAGGTGGAAGATATATTATCTAGATGTCAAGTCAGCTTTTCTCAATGGTATTCTTGAAGAAGAGGTGTATTTACATCAACCAGAAGGTTTTCTGATAAAAGGACAAGAAGACAAGGTTTATTGCATGAAGAGAGCTTTGTACGGCTTAAAGCAGGCACCACGAGCGTGGAATGCCCGAATTGATGGTTATCTTCATCAAAATGGCTTCACAAAATGATCCTATGAGCATGCCATCAACATGAAGAGGAGCCATCAAGGTGAATTTCTAATAATTTATCTTTATGTTGATGATATGCTATACACAGGAAGTAGCGCCGAAATGCTTGGTGAATTCAAGGCAGCGATGTTCGATCAAATTGAGATGACAGACAATGGATTGATATCCTATTTTCTTGGCATCGAAGTGAAGCAGGAACAAGATGGGATTTTATATCTTAAAAGAAGTACATGAAGGATATCTTGGAGAAATTCAAGATGAGTAACTACAACCCAGTGAACACGCCAATAGCCACAGGAATGAAGCTAACAAGAGAAGGAAATGGAGATTTTGTAGACTCGATTCTCCTCAAAAGTCTAGTTGGTAGCCTGAGGTACTTGACGATCACAAGGCCTGATATCATTTATGGAGTCGGACTTGTGAGTTATTATATGGAGACGCCGAAGGAGTCTCATTGGCTAGCTACGAAGAGGATTTTAAGGTATATCAAAGGCACACTCAATCTTGATCTATGTTATGCTTATGGTAAAACTTCAGGTTAGTAGGCTATTCAGATAGAGATTGTGGAGGTGATCAAGATGAGAGAAAAAACACCACTGGCTATATCTTCTATCTTGGGTCAACTGTATTTGTAACACCCCAATCTCACAGGTAAAAAGACGTTACTGCAACGTATATACCCAGGTCAGAAATACCCTTACGTATATACACTACGCATCAGTACAGGCAAGAATCAGAGTACAGAAGCACAATGATAATATACATTCCAGCAATAATAACACAAATACACAGTTATCACAAGGCATGATACAATATCTCAAGAATATGAGATCACCAAGAACCGCGAAAGAAGAATGTACAATATAAAATACAGGAAAGTATTCACGAGTAGCAAGATGAGAATCTCGCGAGCCGATCAAGGGGAGGCTGGAAGAAAGATGGTCCGGACAGACAATGCTAATCCACGCTTCTGCTGCGCCAGTCTGATCAACTACAGTAAGGCCACCACGGTCCAGACACCAGGATCTGGACATGAGGATCTAGGGTTGTCAGAAAGCAACCCGGCGAGTACATTGATAAAGCCAGTTGGCGTGCTCAGGCAGTCACACGTGTATATGATCAAGTGATATGGTTCAGGCATACAGGTACAGACAATGACAAGCAACATAAAGGAAATTAAAGGAACGACAGTAAATTCGAAATCAAGTAAATACATGTATATTGATAAGTCTGAATCGAAAAGCATGCATAGAAAATGGTGTCGAGAGCTTAAGTACAAATAAAGATGTGATAAATGCATTAAACATGCATAAATACAAGTATGGATAAAACTAAATATACAAGCTCAGAGTATGGATTCACGGGATTGATACGTCAAAGGGATAATCTAAATAAGGAAACCCTCATCTATATACCATATATCCGATGTCACCATCATCTGAATTCATACAACTTAAGTTGCCTTAAGAGCAACTGAACTAGAGTGTGTCTGAAGTAATCATTGTATCATAGAAATCATAAGTCATAAAGTAAGGTGTCAACTCAGGGCATAACACCTGATTAAATGATTTATCACTATAACTGAAGGATATAAATGTGTAGCATTTAAGTTATTCAATAATAATAATCAGTACCATTTGATATTTTAATCGCGTCCCTACCAGTATCTCACATCCCTGATAGTCCATACTAAAGTTCACACCCTGGTAGAACTCACTCAGGCCTGATATTTGAGTACCAGGACCCGAACAAAGGAGAGACCAAATATCACACGTTTCTAATATTATTATTATTTGGTTGTTACATTCTTATATTATTCATCCGATCCACATGCTTAGGTATGTGTTACCGGTATACATACATCCACTTATGAATAAGATGAGTTATTACTTAGAAACTGATAAATCTGATGGGTCATATTTATAGTGGGTCCCGTCTCTGCCCAGGATTATGGCTCAGGAGTATAGGCTACTGCTTCCTGGGACTTATCATTGCGCCCCACATGACACTCAAGATATTAGGCTACTACTTCTGGGGACTTATCATTACGCGCCTCACACGACACTTCAGAAATATCCACCATTATAAATATGACATCATATAGGTATCCATCAGTTTCCCCCACCCCAGTGTAAGTTGAGTACTTTATTATATATATTGTCTAGTGATAATGTTCACAAGGTGTCCACAGTAATCCAACATCCACAGTTATCCAATTACAGGAATCAACAGGAGTATAGCATCAGGAGAATAATATCAGGAGTCTCCCTATTACAGGGGTTCAGGAATACAGGAATATATGATCACAAGAGTTCAGGAGTGCCAGAGGTCTGGTAACAGTATAATAATCATGCCAAGTCCCCGTAAAAGTGATAATCATGAATATGCAAAGTAATACAGGTGTTTGGTGTAATAGTATTCGGTCAAGTGTCACAATATCAGGTCAAGTGTACTAGTACCATGTGAAAGCATGTCTAGTAAGTGATAGCATGTCCATTGTCAAGTGTCATATATTAGGTGTCAGGTATCAGGTGTCAAGTGATAACATGTCAAGTACCAGTGTCAGATATCAAGTGTCAGGTATTAGGTGTCAAGTATAACATGTCAAGCACCGGTGTCAGATATCAAGTGTCAGGTATCAGGTATCAAGTATAACATGTCAAGTACCGGTGTCAGATATCAAGTGTCAGGTATCAGGTGTCAAGTATAACATGTCAATTACGGTGTCAGATATCAAGTATCAGGTATCAGGTGTCAAGTATAACATGTCAAGTACCGGTGTCAGATATCAAGTGTCAGAGTCAGGTGAGTTGAATACAGAGTTACAACATCATATATCAACTTGCATAACGATGCATCATGTATAAAAAGCAGGATAATAGTTATTAGGCATGTAACGATGGTAATGAGACATTAGCATATCAATACATCATGCAATAGATGTAAAAATAGCAACACTAGGTATGAAACGATGATAGTAAGGTACTCGCCTAAAATCACCAAAAAATGTCGTAAAATCCCGAAACACCATAAACATGTACATGCCACTAATCCATATATTAAATATATATATATATGTATATTAATATTAATTTATTGAGAGAGAGAATGATAGTGGAGAGAGAGGAGAGAGAAAAGAATGAAAGAGAGAGATGTTGGAGAGAAAGAGAGATTTGTAGGGGAGGGGGGAGAGAGAGTGTGTGTAGAAAAAGGAAGAGAGAGAGAGAAAGGGGTTGGCTGGAAAGTTAGAGAGGTGAGAGAGAGAATTTTATAAAAAGAAGAGGGTAAAAGGGAAAGTAGGAAAAGAACGAAAGAAGAAAGAAAGGAAGGAAGAAGAGAGATGGGGGGTGTTGGCCGGCGGCCAGGCGGCACCACAAGCGATCTGGGCGGCGCTGCCATAGCCAGAGGGGGACAGCGCGCCGCCGGAGGGGGAGGAAGGGAAGTGGGGGTGGTTTGGTTTTGGGTTTGTTGGGGAAGTTGCTGTGATGTTGTTGTTGTTTTTGTTGAAGGTGTAGATGGTGGTGGTGTAGGGAGGAGTTGGTGGTGGTGATGGGAATTGAAAGAGGAGGTGGATGTGGTGGTACGGTGGTGGAAGTGGAGGAGGTGGTTGAGTGTGGTGGTGAATTTTGAGGATGAAGTTGGAGGTGAAATGGGTTTGTGTCGAAATTGAAGGAGGATGGTGGTGTATTGTGGAAGGAGGAGGGAAGAAGAGAGTTTGGGGGAGGGGATGGCCGGACCTAGGGTGGTCGGTGGTGCTCTTGGTGACGTCGGAGATGGCCGGCAGTGGAGCCAAGGGAGGGGAGAGAGGAGGATGTGTTAGTGGGAGAGAAGGAGGAAATGGAGAAGATGGGAAGGAAAGAAAGAAAGGAAAAAAAAGCAAGAAAAGACAAAGGGAGAGGGAGAGTATGGTGGAGATGGGGGGAATGGGCTGCTGGTGTTTGCAGCTACTGTGCTGCTGCCATCGGCAGGGAGTGGGTCAGCATGGGGAGCAGGTAAGGGGAGAAAGAAAGAGAAAAAGAAAAGAAAATATTATTTTAATGCGGAAAAAATAAACTGTTTCAGAATTGCTCCAAAAAATTCTCAAAAATAGAAATTCAATCTGGTTTTCAAATTAAAAATTCTAAAATCTTCAGGCGATAACGTTCGACACCAAAGCCGGTGGATTTTTGATAAATTCAGAAAAATCTCAAAATATATATTTAGATAGAAAATGAGATTCTAAGAAGTAAAATGAAAGTCGTTTCTAAAATTTCAACTCCGTTTGAAAATTAAAAGTCCGAAAATTGGTCAGAGATGCCAATTGACACCTGTTTTGAAGATTTTACAAATAAGTCTAAAAAATTCCAGAAAATTATGAAAAATCTAAAATATTGGAAAATGATGTTTGAAACTAAAACTGAACAAATCAAACTACCAGAAAGGTCAATTCGGGTAGTACATTAGGATCGGATCACCGGTTCGGACTAGAGCTGACTCCGAGTCCACGAATTTGGATCAAATATAAAACAATCACACAAATAATCATAAAACAAAAACAAATATAAAACTAAATTGAAAAATATGATCGAAAAATCAAAATACATATCTAAGTACGTATTCTAGGAATGGGGTGTTACATTCCATCAACCTTACAAAAATTTCATCCTCGAAATTTCGATATGGGGAAGATGAACACAGAAATGATAAGAATGAGGATTATATCAATCATGATATGAATAATTGAGGACAGTTTACATAAGTTGACTGAACGATAAACTCGAGACTTGGACATAACTGCACTTCTGTCGTATATATCTTCTGACGGTGCCATAATAATACTGACCTGATATTTGCTGATAAAAGAATACTGCCAGAACTTCAGAACATTGACCCATTTTGAATAATATAAAGTAAGCTAACTTGGTGAGATAATCGATAATAATTCTTTCCAATTGCGAAGTAAAACTGATGAAACCCATAGAAACCCATAGAACCCATAAAGGTGAATCCATAATATAAAATCTCTGTGTGACATAAAACTGTTCTTGGCGAAGAGTCTGTAGTAGAGTTACTGATGCTGCATACATATTACTTCTCTGAGAATAGACCAGAATACCGAAGATAAAGAAAACCCCGATAATACTGAGCAAAAATAAATAAGACCAATAATTAAGAATTTATGTATACTGAGTGTTGCATACTCTGAAAGACATAGCCAAGATATAGAATAACCATGGAGAATTCTGAAGATTGACTTCTGAATGATAACCCGACTGCAGACGAAAAATTAGAGAATATTCAAACCCTGCAAGGTTGGCCAAATGGATCGTTCATAAGGATCATGACAATAGCTCAGATATAGTGAGAAAACGCTGTTCAGCGGATCCATGAAAACTTGCTAGGCGGAAGATCCGAGGAACGGGCTAGAGTGCTAAGCACTGAAGGGACTTGCCATGGATGAAGCCAAGCCTAGGTGAGGCCGTCGCATAACACAGCTCAGGCGTTAAGCATTAGGGTGCAGCGTAGCTAACGCTCTGCGAGACTCGCACTTGGTGAGCTCACGCGGCGAAGCCATCATATAAAACAGCGCTAAATGCTAAGCACCAGGGTGTAGCGAAGCCCACATCTGCTTAGGTTCACACGTGACTAGAACACGACGGTCGCTTGGCAAGGCTAGCGGAGCCCATGGTCCACCAAATATATAAAGACCACCAGGAGTTGGTGGCTCTGAGAACACAATCAAGAATTCATAATAGCTGAAACGAGTCCCGAGTGCTGTCTTTTGAATAATAACCTGACTGCAGATCAGTTCTGAGAATACCTGAGTTCCATGAACATGGTAGAAGAAATCATGATCGCTACTGGAATAATAAAGATAGAAAATATCATAATTCTGTCTGGCAGAAGTCCTGAATCTGGAATACTACTTCATACTGACACTCCTCATGTAATGATATAGTCTATCTGATTATATAAGTGATTACTACTCCACTTTCTGTACTGATTTCCCGTGATGTATCCATAAATACAAGAATAGAATGCGAGGCCCGAAGAACTATCCAATATAAGATAAGGTGATGTACCAGAGTCAAAGAATGCCAGAACATAATAAGAGTGAACCACATCTGTCTTGTTGCTACCCTACTAGTCTATCCATACTTTAAGTTAGTATAAGGACGACAGGATCTGGAAATGAAAAAGGATGGAAGAGATTCAAGAATCAAGGAAAGGACAATCGAGAGGGAATGGATAATTTTGTACTTGTAGTTGGATTGTGTAAGCACGACTCATGCATTCCAGTTGCAAATTCCTTTACCATTAATTTGCCGACTTTTTGTACTTAAGATATGAGAGCCTAGGATCTGATACCACCCAGTAACGCCCCAATCCCACGGTACAGAGACGTTACTGTGACGTATATACGCAGGTCAGAAATACCCTCACATATATACACTAAGCATCAGTACAGGAAAGAATTAGAGTACGGAAGCACAGTGGTAATATACATTTCAGCAATAATAACACAAGTACACAGTTATCATAATGCATGATACGATATCTCAAGAATATAAGATCACCAAGAAGTGCGAAAGCAGGATGCATAATATAAAATATAGGAAAGTACTCACGAGTAGTAAGATGAGAATCTCGCAAGCCGATCAAGGGGCGGCTAGAAGAAAGAGGGTCCGGACAGGCAATGCTAATCCACACTTCTGCTGCGCCACTCTGATCAACTACAGCAAGACCGCCACGGTCCAGACTCCAAGATCTGGACATGAGGATCTAGAGTTATCAGATTAAGCAACCCGGCGAGTGCATATGATAAGCTAGTTGGCGTACTCAGATAGTCACACGTGTACATGATCAAGTGATGTGCTTCGGCATACAGGTACAGGCAATGACAAGTAACATAAAGGAAATTAAAAGAACGACAGTAAATCTAAAATCAAGTAAATACATGTATATTGATAAATCTGAATCGGAAAGCATGCATAGAATGCGGTGTCGAGAGTTTAAATACAAATAAACATGCGATAAATACATTAAACATCCAATAAATACAAGTATGGACAAAACTAGTTGTACAAGCTCAGAGCATGGATTCACGGGATTGATACGTCAAGGGCATAATCCAAACAAGGAAACCCTCATCTATATACCACATATCCGATGCCACCATCATCTGAATTCACACAACTTGAGTTGCCCTCAGAGTAACAGAACTAGAGTGTGTCTGGAGTAATCATTGTATCGTAGAAATCATATATCATAAAGCAGGGTGTCAACTCAGGGCATAACACCTGACTAAATAATTTATCACTATAATTGGAGGATATAAATGTGCTACATTTTAAGTTATTCAATAATAATAATCAGTACCGTTTGATATTTCAATCGCCTCTCTACCAATGCCTCACATTGTTGATAGTCCATACTAGGTTCGCACCTGGTAGAACTCACTCGGGCCTGATATGTGAGTACCGGACCCGAAAAAAGGAGAGACCAAATATCACACGTTCCTAATATTATTATTGTTTGGTTGTTACATTCTTATGCTATTCATCCGATCCATATGCTTAGGTATGTGTTACCGGTACACATACAACCACTTATGAATAAGACGAGTTATTACATGGAAACTGATAAATCTGATGGCTCATATTTATAGTGGGCCCCATCTCTGCCCGGGACTACGGCTCAGGAGTACATGCTACTTCTTATGGGGAGTTATCATTACGTGCCCCACACGATACTTCAGATATCAGGCTACTGCTTCCGAGGACTTATCATTACGCGCCCCACACGATACTTCAGAAAAATCCACCATTATAAGTATGGCATCATACCTTTATCCATTAGTTTTCCCTACCCCAATGTAAGTTGAGTACTTTATTATATATATATATATATATATATATATATATATATTGTCTAGTGATACTGTCCACAAGGTGTTCACAGTAATCCAATAGGAGTATGGCGTCAGGAGAATAATATCAGGAGTCTCCTTATTATAGGGTTTCAGGAATAAAGGAATACAGGAGCACAGGAGTTCAGGAGTACCAGAGGTTTAGTAACAGTATAATAATCATGCCAAGTCCCTGTAAAAGTGATAATCATGAATATACAAAGTAATACAAGTGTCTGGAGTAATAGTATCCGGTCAGGTGTCACATTATCAGGTCAAGTGTACTAGTACCATGTGAAAGCATGTCAAGTAAGTGATAGCATGTCAATTGTCAAGTGTCGTATATCACGTGTCAGGTATCAGGTGTCAAGTGATAACATGTCAAGTACCAGTGTCAGATATCAAGTGTCAGGTATCAGGTGTCAAGTATAACATGTCAAGTACCGGTTTCAGATATAAGTGTTAGGTATCAGGTGTCAAGTATAACATGTCAAGTACCGGTGTCAGATATCAAGTGTTAGATATCAGGTGTCAAGTATAACATGTCAAGTACCGGTCTCAGATATCAAATGTCAGAGTCAGGTGAGTTGAATACAGAGTTACAACATCATATATCAACTTGCATAATGATGCATCATGCATAAAATGTAGGATAACAGTTATTAGGCATGTAACGATGGTAACGAGACATTAGCATATCAATAAATCATGCAATGGACGTTAAAATAACAATCACTAGGTATGAAACGATGATAGCAAAGTACTCACCTAAAATCACCAAAAAATGCCGTAAAATCTTAGAACACCATAAATATGTACATGCAACTAATCCATATATTAAAATATATATATTAATATTAATTAATATTAATTTACTGAGAGAGTATGAGAGAGGAGAGAGAAAAGAATGAACGAGAGAGAGATGTTGGAGAGAGAGACTTGTTGGAAAGAGAGAGTGTAGAAAAGGTGAGAGAGAGAGAGAGAAAGGGTTTGGCTGGAAAGTTAGAGAGGGTGAGAGAGAGAATTTGATGAAAAGGAGAGGGTAAAAGAGGAAAGTAGGAAAAAGAAAGAAAGAAGAAAGAAAGAAAGAAAGAAGAAGAAAGAAAGAAAGAAGAAGAGAGATTGGGGGAGTTGGCCGGCGGCCAGGTGCCGCCGCCGGCGGTCTGGGCAGCGGCGCCGCCACCGGAGGAGGGGCGGCACGCCACCGGAGGGGGAGGAAGGGACGTGGGGGTGGTTTGGTTTTGGGTTTGTTGGGGAAGTTATTATGATGTTGTTGTTGTTGTTTTTGTTAAAGGTGTAGATGGTGGTGGTGTAGGGAGGAGGTGGTGGCGCTGATGGGAATTGGAAGAGGAGGTGGATGTGGTGGTAGGGTGGTAAAAGTTGAGGAGGTGGTTGAGTGTTGGTGGTGAATTTTGAGGATGACGATAGAGGTGAAATGGTTTGTGTTGAAATTGTAGAACGATGGTGGTGTATTGTGGAAGGAGGAGGGAAGGAGAGAGTTCGTAGGAGGGGATGGCCAGACCTAGGGTGGCTGGCGGTGCTCTTGGTGGCGCCAGAGATGGCTGGTGGTGGAGCCAAGAGAGGGGCAGAGAGGAGGATGTGTTGGTGGGAGAGAAGGAGGAAATGGAGAAGATGGGAAGGAAAGAAGACAGAAAAAGAAAAAGAAGGAAAGAGAAAGGGAGAGGGAGAGTTTGGTGGAGATGGGGGGATAGGCTGCTGGTGTTTGCAGCTGCTGCTGCATCGACAGGGAGTGGGTCGGCTTAAGGAGCAGGTAAGGGGAGAAAGAAAGAGAAAAGAAAAGAAAAATAAAAAGAAAAAGAGAAAGAAAAGAAAATATTATTTAATGCGGGAAAAATTGACTGTTTCAGAATTGCTCTGAAAATTCTCAAAAATAGAAAATATTATTTTAAGATGCCTGAAGAAATTGGATTCAATCAATTCAATCTTATTTTTTTATTAAAAATTTTGAAATCTTCCAGCGATACCGGTCGACACCAAAACCGGTGGATTTTTGATAAATTCAAAAAAATCTCAAAAAATATATTTAGATAGAAAATGAGATTCTAAAAAGTAATGTGAAAGCCATTTAAAAAATTTCAACTCCATTTAAAAAGTAAAAATCTGGGAATCGGTCAGCGATGCTAATCGACACCGGTTTTGAAGTTTTTGTAAATAATTCAGAAAATTTCAAAAAATCATGAAAATTTAAAATATTAGAAAACGATGTTTGAAACTAAAATCGGTCAAATTGGACTATCAGAAAGGTCAAATCGGGCAGTACACTGGGATTGGGTCCCTGGTTCGAACTAGAGCTGACTTTGAGTCTACAAATCCGGATCCAATATAAAACAATCACACAAATAATCATAAAACAAAAAAATATAAAACTAAATTAAAAAATACGATTGAAAAATTAGAATATGTAAGTACATATTCTAGAAACAGGGTGTTACATTCCATCCATCTTACAAAAATTTCGTCCTCAAAATTTTGATAAGGGGAAGATGAACATAAAAATGATAGGAATAAGGATTATACCAATCAAGATACGAATAAGGGAAGTTCACACAAGTCGACTGAACGGTAAACTCGAGACTTAGATATTGCTGCACTTCTGCCGTATATATCCTCTGACCGTGCCATAAACCTAATATCTGCTGATAAAAGAATACTGCCAGAACTTCAGAATACTGACCCATTCTGATATTATAAAGTAAGCTGACTTGGTGCGATAATCGATAATAATTCTTTCCAATTGCGAAGTAAAGCTAATGAAACCCATAAAATCTGTAGAAACCCATAGAGGTGAAATCCATAATATAAAATCTCTGTGTGACATAAAACTGTTCTTGGCGAAGAGTCTGTAGTAGAGTTACCGATATTGCATACATACTACTTCTCTGAGAATAGACCAGAACACCGAAGATAAAGAAAACCCCGATAATACTGAGCATAAATAAAGAAGACCAATAATTAAGAATTTCTGTATACTGAGCGTTGCTAACTCTAAAAGTCATAGCCAAGAATAAAGAATAACCATGGAGAATTCTGAAGACTGACTTCTTAATGATAAGCCGACTCAGATGAAACATTAGAGAATACTTAAACCCTGCAAGGTTGGCCGAATGGATCGTTCATAAGGATCATGACGATAGCTCAGATATAGCGAGAAAACCCTTTTAAGTGGATACATGAAAACATGCTAGGCGGAAGAAATCTGAGGAATGGGCTAGAGTGCTAAGCACTGAAGGGACTAGCCATACACGAAGCCAAGCCTAGGTGAGGCCGTCGCGTAACACAGCTCAGGCGTTAAGCATTAGGGTGTAGCGGAGCTAACGCTCTGCGAGACTCGCACTTGGCGGAGCTCACGCGGTGAAACTAGCGCGTAACACTACGCTAAATGCTAAGCAATAGGGTGCAGCGAAGCCTACATCTGGTTAGGTTCACACGTGACTAGAACACGACCCTCGCTTGGTGAGGCTAGTGGTGCCTATTGAAATCACCTAGAGGGGGGTGAACAGGTGATAAGGCTAATCTAAGAACTAAATGCGGAATTACAAAACTAATTTGCAATAACACCTAGTGCAACCAATGAGTGTAGCCGAATTCCTCGTGAAGGGCTCTGGACTAACTCCTCTTGATTCCTCTGAATAAGAGTTGAGGCGCTATATGAAGCTCTCGTGGTTAAGCACAAGTGAGGCACACAAACAAGCACAACCAAGCATATATATGATATGGCAATATGAATAAATGCACAACACAAATAAAAGAGAGAGGGTTGAGAGTCAATAGATCAAACACAAACAAGAAGATGTGTTTTGAGGTTCGAGCACCGAGCTCTACGTCCCCGCCTTCACCGAGAAGGGTTTCCAATCCACTAGGAGTACCGAACTCCTCTCTCAACCAATACAACCGCCACCGAGGCAATACAAATGGTCTACCGAAGACCGGAGTACCAAACTCCACAATCCAACAAAATCCACCTCACCGAGAGGGATACAAGCACAATCAACCTCTACCGAAGAGGGATACAAATACCAACACCAACTCCACCTCACCAAGAGGGAGTAAACCACAACCTCAACCTCTACCAAAGAGGGAGCAAGCCACCACTCCAATCAACCTCTACCAAAGAGGGATACAACAAATCAAGGAGGGTACAACAAGTGGTATATCTCAACCACAAACCAAATCCTTTTCCCAAAAAATAAATGATCCTATAGAATAGGATAGAGTGATATAGCTCAAGTGGAAAACCAAGAGTTTGGAATGTAGAAACTCAAAGAAAAATACTTGAAAAAATACTTTGTAGATGATAGAAGTGAAGAACAATACAAAACTCCCAAATTTCTATTTTCTTTGATTTTTCCAAAACCCTAAAACAAATAAGATGAATCCTTTTTGGCACAAAAACACTTTTGAAAACTAGTTAAAAACACTTGTAGATAGGAGAAATTTTTGCTCTAGAAATCTTAACCAAAAACTCAAAACAATGGGGTATATATAGCCCCCAATCCAAAACTAGCCGTTGGCTGAATTTTCAGCCTTTGGCGGCTGGCGGTCGACCGCCAACGGTCAAAAATATGACCGTTGGAAGCCAGCGGTCGACCGGCCGGTCGACCAAAAAAATCCAGAGAGCAAAGCTCTCTGGCCGGTCGACCGCACGGTCGACCGCCCAAGTGCCTGGCCAACGTGCACAGGTGTGTGCGCGTCGGTCGACCGTCCCGGTCGACTGACTCTGGGTCCGGTCGACCGGCCCGGTCGACTGCCAGAGCCTGGCAGGCTGGGTTCTGGGTCAGAAAACTGAGTTAAAAATTATTCTAAAAATTCCCATAAATCTTTTAAAAATCCACAAAAATAGTTTCTAACTTTATATATGACATACAAACATGTGATAAAAATGTCAACATAAATATTAAACATTTTGAACCATTTTTGTGTCTTACAAATATTTTCGAAAACCAAAACCTGTATTTTTCCAAACTTAGACTTTTCAAATAAACTTTATCCAAAACATATCTAAATACAAAAACATGATACTTAAACATTTTAAAGCATGTAGCATATGGACATAGGTCCAATATACATGAAACATATACATATCATTGTTTTTGACTTCAATTCCAAAATATATTTTGTTAAAATACCAAAACCTAAGCCACATGAATTGGTAAGTCAAAATAAGTTTGTCTAGGAAGTTAAGCATGCATGTATATAGAACATATTTAATATACATAAAACTAAGTAACTTGTTTTGATCTAACTATTCATGAAAACCAATATCGGTTAAACCAAAAACCGAAAAACCAATATCCAAAACATGAAACGTGTGTGTATTGTGAACTTGAGCATATCACACTATCTAATCTTTATACATGGATCTAAAACACAAACTAAACTAGGATACCTAAGTCTTCTTGACGATCTCCATCTTCAAGTCGACTCGATCCAAAACTCCGTGATCCATCGAGCTAGACTCCAACGAGTGCTATGTATGATCTTGTTGCTCGGGCTCTTGAATCACCATGTGAAAGGCTTCAAAACTCCTTTGTTTGAAGCTAATCACCAACTAACATCTTGGTTAATGATCTGAAACTAAACATCACAAGATTATTAGTAAACATAACTACATGCGTTAATCATCATCAAAACTAGAGTGGAAGGCCTCTAGGCCAACAATCTCCCCCTTTTTGATGATGATAAAACTCATAGAGTTATATATGCATGGATTAAAGTTAAGCTTCAAAGAAGCTCCCCCTTAACTCATGCATAGGAATAAATAACAAATATATGCAATGAATACTAAACATGAATATGCATAAACATGCATAAATAATGAAATGAACATGCTCTTGATACCAAATATTTAAAATAAAAACTTTTTCTCTTATTTTTAAAAATAAACATGCTCTTGATACCAATCAATTAAAAAAAACTAATCAATCAATAGAAGCTCTTGATATCAATCAAACAAAACTCAACTATATGCATATAAACTCAACTACATCATGCATATAAACACAAATACTTCTCCCCCTTTTTGTCAATCATCAACAAAGGGGTTAAAGTAAAATAAACAAATTCTTGTCTCCCTTTATGTTCGAAACAAAGAATCAATAAAGGGGTAAACTCAAATCAATAATAAGGATATATGTGATATACATTCATGAAGAGGAAGACGCTAAGTTAACTTCCCTACATATATGCATTACATGAAGAAAAGATGACAAGCCCTAATTCACATAACACAAAATATGCAATGCATAAGAAGAGATGTGAAGCTCCCCCTACACACGTGTATCGCATAAAAAAGAGTTGTCAAGCTCCTCAATATAAGATACACTCAACATGAATCTATATGTAGAAGAGATGTTAAGCTCCCCTTGCATATATGCAATCATATCAAAACATTTTTAACATTTCTTATGAAAACACAATTTTGAATTTTCTCAATAAAACCAATTTGAGATATCTTAGTAAATCAAATTTTAAGATACCAATAAAAATTTTCATGGATACCAATTGAAAGAAATAGATCAATAGATACTAATTGAAAGTAAACAAAATCTTGATACCAATTGTGAATATTTGTCATTTAGAACATATGATACCAAAATAAAATCAATTTTCAACATAAAGTGTGGGAGTAGAAATCAACGGTAAACAAAATACCAATTGAAAGATAAAAATACGAATTTTCTCCCCCCTTATGAAATACCAAATAAAACGATGCATAATCTTGTTTAAGATACCAATTGAAAACTCATTAATAGAAATATGATAGTCATTAAACATTCAAGCTTTGCATAATCAAAATTTTGTGCTTAAAGATATAGGGATATAGTAAGCACAAATAAAATATATATAGGTGTAAGAAAAATCAAAATAGATGGTACCAAATGAGAGCATACATACACAAAACAATATATGAGTATACAAAAAATGTCAATATTGATACCAATTGAAAAAAAATCCAATGATACCAATTGAAACAACAATAATATCAAGTGTATACCTCATATCCTATCACCCATTTCATGCTCAAGTTTAAAATGATTTTCACTATAAAGCATACATGTGCATGGTCTCCCATCCAACCGCCCTTCGAAGGTAGGGGTTTTCAAAAATAGGTTTGAAAAATATAGCAGGTTTGAAAACTCTACCATAACGAAGAATCCCGCAACTAGTTAAATGGAAAAACTTGTAAACTAGTACGAAATCCTTCAAGCAAGGAATAAAACAAAAATATTTTTCATGAAACTATATAAATCACATGATCACTAAAAACACTCAAAGTCCATAAAGCCCATACATACTCATGAAAACATAATCATGAGAAATATTTAAATAAAGTGAGTGCACAAGTGTTATGTGAAACATATAATCATAAAAATAGACATTCAAGCTCTAAATTCCTCAATACATGAAAATCATAAAAATCATCAAAACTATTTAATCTTCAAGGCATATGTATGTCTTATACAAACTAAAGAATACATACATATCCGAAACATAACGAGTCCACAAATGTATATGCATGAAGGCACGTGGCTCAAGGATGTATATGAATAATCAATAGTTTGGACAAGATGGACATATACATGAAGTTAAACATATAATCATGAAAAAATATGGATAAAATAGGAATACAAGTTAAATGCATGAATCATCAAAACTAGACTATACTAGCACATCTAATGGGTACAAATAAGTATTCAAGCACAAACATATAAAATTTATTTGTGGCCCACTATATGTACAAGTATAAATCTTAGTCTTAATGAAAACTAACATTTAAACATATATTCAAAATTTGAAGCATAAAACGAGACATAAATCAACATGATAAGCATGAAAAACGATCATTATGTAAATTCACATGCTATTAGAATTATGATATGCATAATAGCTAAACAATGGTGAGAATCACAACATATGGGTCCTTATAAAGATCTCAAAAGCTATACATACATGTCAATGATCTAATAATCATGGCATTTAACAAATAATCTATAAACATCAAAGCATGAAGCATCAAAACAAAATAAAAATCATAAACATACATATGATCATTATGTATATGCATGTGCATTAGATCTAGGACATACATATTAGTTAAAAACAAAGTGAGAACACTAAATATAGATCCATATAAAACATGGGTGTCTCAAATAACTAAACATGTATATCACTATTCTAATAAACATGGCATAGGCATAATGAACAATAAGACAAGACATGATATAAATCAAAAGACATGAAAAACATGCAAATATAAACGGGAGTTAGAGATCGATACCAAAACCGATGAAGGCACCTCTCTAGTTCTCCAAACCAAGGTGGTCCTCCCACCAAACATCCCTTGAAAGTGATGCATCCAAATAATAATCTTTAGGCTCGGAACGCATCCACCTCAAGGCACCATAACTCTCACGTCATGCGAGAGCCCACACCTATATCAAATACAACAGGGGTGGTCTTTGGTACCCATACTCTTTTGGGTCCATGGGAGTTAGCACCTTTCCTAACCCAAACAAACTTATTTGCTAAATTAGAATCATTTATACGATCATAACAAAATTTAGCAAGGTGGCCCTTACGTCCACAATGTGTTCAAGTGTACACATGACCATACAATGTGTGATGGTGGTGACCGTGAGTAGTATGTGTATGCCGTGGAGGGTGAGCATGCATAGATGGAACTTATTTCTTTCGAAACAAAGATTCCAAACGTGGATGACTCATAACACATTGGCTCAAAGTGGAGCCCAAACATTCCATATTCTTCTTTAATAATTTTATATCTTTTTCAATTAAAGAAGAAGTGATACGTGCAATGGGTGAGCTAGATGGAACTACCTTAGCATGGCAAACATGAGAATCTATATCATTTTTCAAAGATTCATTTTTCTTTAAAATAATTTCTAATTCCTTGGAAATAGAAGCAATTTTCAATTTTAAAGAATCATTTTCTTTTAAAACAAAGTCAACTTTTGAAGACAATTTTTCATTTTTCTTCAAAATAATTTCACAATCATTTTTAGATTTTAAAAGTTCATTTTATTTTAGGGCAAGATCAAGTCTAGATTTTAATGAATCCCTTTCATTAGAAATCTCCATTTTATCTTGCAAAACTAACTCAAGTTTTGAAAATAAATCCTCTTTTTCTTTATTTAACTTACAAGTTTTCTTTTTCAAAACTTTATATCTTTCAAGGAGGTTCTCACAAACAATAGATAACTCTTCATTTAAAGCATCGGCATCCATACTATCATGATCATCAAATGAAGAGCTAGCACTATCTAGTTGAGTATCCGAATGTACCTCAAGGGAGTCATTCCCTTGGACAATATAGCATCGTTGATCGGATTCGTCTCCACTAGATTCATCCTCCGGTTGGATTGGCAATTGAAGCTTGTAGGTGGTCAACTTATTTCACACTGCAAAGGCGGAATCATAGTTAGAAACAAGCATAAGCTAATCTTTGTTAAGCGTGCTTCTAATAGCCTCAAGGGCAAGTGTATTGTGAAAATCACCTAGAGGGGGGGTGAATAGGTGATGATGCTAATCTAGTGAACTTAATGCGGAATTTAAAAACTAATTGCAATAACAACAATTGATGCACACACAAGCTAGCCAAACAATTAGATATGAATGATAATTGTAAAATAATGCAAGGCACAATATAAAGAGAGAGAAAGAGTAAGAGTCAAGGGATCAAGCACAAACAATAAGATATGTTTCGAGGTTCGAGCACCCAGCTCTACATCCCCACCTTCACACAAAAGGATTTTGAATCCACTAGCTTGTCCACACAGGACTCCCACACAGGGAACCTCCACCGAGGATTTGGGGAAATACAATCACAAGGAGTACCCAACTCCTCTCCTTACAACACAACCTCCTCCTTGAGGCACAACACCAAGCCAACAAACAATCACCTCACAACTTGAGGGATTAGCACAAAGCTTACACAAGGATCACCTCACACATTGAGGGATACAACCCAATAGCACAACCTCCTCAACACAATGAGGGAAAGGCACAAAGCCAAGCTAAGATAGGGTTTACAACTTGGTGATCAAAAGACCACAAACAATCTCTTTTCCCACACAAATATCCTATAGAATAAGATTGTTGATGTAGCTCAAGTGTGGAGAAAACCAAAGGAATGGAAATAAAAAAACTCAAAGAAAATCCTTGGGAAAAACTAGAAACCAAGATAAAGAAGTTGAATCAAACACTTTTCCCAAAAACCCTTTTCTTTGATTTTCCAAACCTAGCAAAAACATCAAGTAGATTGTTCAATTTAAAGCCCAAAAACTTCTTTTGATTACTTTGAAAACACTAGAGAGTCAGAAAAATTAATACAAAAAATCTTAGAGAAAACCTTTTTCCAATGGGTATTTATAGCCCCCAGAAAATTATAGCCGTTGGCAGCAGAAACTGCCAAAATGAACTACCGGTCGACTGGTCGGTCGACCGGCCAACGGTCACTTTTTGACCGCTGGCAGCTACCGGTCGACCGCCCGGTCACCGACCCCAGAAACAGAGAGGAACACTCTCTGTCCGGTCGACCGCTCGGTCGACCGGGAGCAACCCGAGAGTAGGTTGCTTACAGTCGGTCGACTGGCCGACAGACACGGCTACGTGCACAATCTTGTGCACGTCCGGTCGACCACTACAGTCGACCGGCTCCTGGCCTGGTCGACCGTTACGGTCGACCGTTTTAGCCTGGCAGCCAAAATCTGGGACTGAAAAACTGGATTTTTAAAGTCTCAAAAATTCCCATAAAATCTCTAAAAATTCACAAAAATAGTTTTCTCATTTTACATTGAATATATAAACTTGTGTTAAAAATTTCAACACAAATTTCAAACATTTTGAACCATTTTTGTGTTATAGAAATTTTGCCAAAACCAAAAACCGTATTTTCTAAAACTAGGATTTTTGTATTGAAAATACGTTTTGTCCAAAACTCATCTAAATACAAAAACATGATATTTAAACACTTTGAAGTAAGTTTCATATGGACATAAGTCCAATATACATGAAACATATATATATCCATGTTTTTGACTATAATTCCAAAATTATGTTTTGTTAAAAATACCAAAACACTAAACTCATGAAATAGACTATCAAACTAAGTTTGTCTAAGAAGTTGAAGCATGCATGTATATAGAACAAATCTAATATACATTAAACCATGTAAACTTGTTTTGAATCTATCTATTCATGAAAACTAAGATCGGTTAAACCAATCAAATCGAAAACCAAAACGAAAACATGAAACGTGTGTATTGTGAACTTGAGCATATCATACTATTCTAATCTTTACAAATGGATCTAAAACTCAAACTAAACTAGGTACCGATGTCTTCTTGTAGAGCGCCGTCTCCAAGCCGACTCGAACCAAAACTTCGTGATCCACCGAGCTTGACTCCACTAAGTGCTATATATGATCTTGTCGCTCGGGCTCTTGAATCACCATGTGAATAGCTCCAAAACACTTTTGTTGAAACTAGTCACCTACTAACATCTTGATTAGAGATCTGAAACTAAAATCACAAGATTATTAGTACACATAACTACATGAGTTAATCATCATCAAACTAGAGTGGAAGGCCTCTGGGCCAACAATCTCCCCTTTTTTGATGATGACAAAACTCATGAAGTTATATATGCATGGATTAAAGTTAAGCTTCAAGAAAGCTCCCCTTAACACATGCATAGCAATAAACAATTAAATATGCAATGAAAGCTCATAAACATGTATGCATAAATATGCTTAAAACAAGATACCAAATACACAAACATGTTCTTGATACCAAACATATGAAATGCATCTTGCATAAAACGTGCTCTTGATACCAATAAAAACATGTTCTTTATAGCAATGAAATGCTCTTGATACTAATTAAACGGAAAAACTATTAAATAAAAACAAAACATGTATATAAAACATGCATATAAACTCAAATACTTCTCCCCCTTTTTGTCAATCATCAACGAAGGGGTTAAAGTAAAAACAAAATATTCTTCTCTTCCTTTTTGTTCGAAACAAAGAATTAACAAAAGGGGTCAAACAAACAAATCAATATAAATTTTCATGGATACCGATTTACAAGAAGAAATAGATCAATAGATACCAATGAAAATAAACAAAAATTGATACCAATTGAGTAAACAAATAAGCATCTTGATACCAATTTTGAGAAAACAACTACAATCCTGATACCAATTTAAAGTATTATTCTTTTTAAACATATGATACCAAATTGAAATAATTATTTTCTATCATAAAGCAAGGGAGTGGAATACAAAACCAATGGTAAACCAAATACCAATTGAAAGATAAAATACGAGTTCTCTCCCCCTTTATGAAATACCAAGTAAAACAATGTCTAAGCTTGTATTAGAATACCAATTGAAAACTAATCAATTGAAACATGATGATCATTAAACTCAAGCTTAGCATAAACAAAATATATATATGTATGAAAAATAGATACCATTCGAAATTGATACTATATGAAAAAAGCATACATACATACAAATATATGAGTATACAAGAAATGTCAATATTGATACCAATTGAAAGAATCCAATGATACCAATTGAAACAACAATAATAGCAAGTGTATATCTCATATTTCCTAACCTCCCAACACATGCTTATGTTTAATAGGATATTCAATGTAAAGCATACATAGCATGGTCTCCCAACCAACCGCCCTTAGAAGGTAGGGGTTTTCAAAAATAGGTTTGAAAAGTATAGTATGTTTGAAAAACTCTACCATAATGAAGAATACGAGCTAGTTTAAATGAAAAACTTGTAAACTAGTACGAAATCCTTCAAGCAAGGAATAAAACACAATATTTTTCATGAAAAATATGTAAATCACTCAACAAATGACACTCAAAAGATATAAAGCTAATATATGATTCATGAAAACGAAATCATGAGAAAACTAATAAAGTGAGTGAACAAGAGTTATGTGACACATATCATCATGAAAATGTTCAATTAAGCTCAATTGAAATTCCTTAAACATGAAAACATGAAAATCATGAGAAACTAAATTTTCATTTGAAAACAAATCATACTTCAAGGCATATGTATGTTTTGACAAAACGATAAGTATACATACATATCCCTAAACACAATTGAGTCCATAATAAAGATTTGCATGAAAAGCAAATGACTCAAGGGGTATACATGTATATCTTAAGGTTTGGCAAAGTAGACATATACATGAAGTGAAAACACATTATCATAAAACACATCCAAAATGGGGAATATAAGTTAGAATGCATGAATCATCAAAACTAGACTATACTAGCACATCTAATGGGTACAAATAAGCATTCAAGCATAAACATATAATAATTTACTTGTGTCCCTGTAACGCCCCGATTCCACTGATACGGGGTCGTCACTGCAACGCATATACGTAGGTCAGATGGTGCCCCCACGTATATACGCTAAGCATAAGTACAACAAGTATCAGAGTACGACACACAGCGTGGTATAATCATATGCCAACTTACAGAGATAAGTACAAAGTTACACAAGTTATGATAAGCAAAAATCACTTTACAAGTGTCCTTTATCACAACCCAAGTCCAAAAAGAACGATATACAACCAAAAATACAAAATGCTCACGTAAGGATGGAGATCCGTGAACCAAAGAGAAGTGTCGGGCAGGATAGATCTAGAGCTGGTCAGCCTGCTCTCCTAGGTAAGCCAAGTCCTCTGTGGAAGGCTCCACTTCGACCCAGGCCTCGGAATCTGAATATGCAAATCCAAAGGGTCAAGACATAATACAACAAATAAAAGATAGCCAGATGGCAAGGATCATGAATAGAGATAATGAAATAGTACTAAGTAACAATGCATGATAAGAGATGTAAACTAAGAAAGATAAAGTCATATGCAATAAATCTACAATTAATGTCTTATTATTATTACTTGTCTTACTGTGATATCTAGCTATGTGACCCAGCGTCCCAGAGCACATAGATCCATATCCTAGTGAAACAAGTTGTTATTGGAAACAGCGGTTGTATCGACGAACTATGTTTACAGTGTGTCCCGTGCATGCCCGGGACCACGGCCCAGTATTGTTCCGTTGCTTGAAGACGGAACCTGCCGCTAGGCTAACAGGAGGGTCTTATGTATGCCCTTGTCATGACAGTAAACAGGAAAGGGAGGAAGCACTCCCCTCGGTCCCCTGGAGTACCGCAGGTAAGACCGGAAACATGGTGCACATCCTAATACCACTGTAAACACGAACACATATCGATATCCGCATATTTCCCCCTGACCCATGTGTAAGTTGGTGCATTTTATGTAAAAGTCCGGTGTATCATGCTTTGTTTTAAGAGATGGCATGATAGGTGGTGATGTTGCTATTTAACATGCCATGAAACGAATATATACAATAACAAGTCATGAGGCAATAGGAGATGCATCCATTCAGTTATATGTCATGTAGTGCTAGTATTGAAGCATGAACAAGCAGGAAATAATACACATGTAACAAGTATAGGTACTAAATTTAGAACAGAAATTAACTATGACACACAGCCAGGATTAGTCGACTAGGGGTAATGGTTAGTCGACTAATAGGGTTTCTAGTCGACTAGGAGTTTGGATTGATCGACTAAAACTGGGATACAGAGTGTTGGAATTCTGTTTCAGTGCATGTTAGTCGACTAGGGTAAGAGGGTTAGTCGACTAATAGGAAGTACTAGTCGACTAACAGATATTTCGGTCGTCTAGATCTGTGATACAGAAAGTTGGGTTTTCTGGTCCAGGATGGATTAGTCGACTAGTGGATTCAGGAGTCGACTAATATGGGTTTCCAGAGAGTTTATTAGTCGACTGATATTTTTGGTCAAGTCGACTAATGCTGTGTCTTCCAGAAAAACTAAATTTCAGCTAAGTGTTCTAGTCGACTAGGTCTTAGGGTAAGTCGACTAATAGTGGGGAAAATCAGTGTACAGGACAGAAATTCTGGAAACGTGTTTGATGGCTAAATTCCTGGTTTTAGGTGTCCTATGTGTACAAGAAGTGTAAACACAGTGCTCTAAGGCTAATACAAGTCTTGGTGTGTGAATTACTCCCTTGGAATGGTTGGATTTGAGCTTAGATGACCTAAATAGGATTTTTAGTGTGCAAGTGAACAAAGATTTCTACTTCAAGTATGTGATGTGTGAACTAGGTCTTGGTGAGTAAGAACTCACTTGGAGGGGTCAAATCTGAAGCTTGATCCAAGGATGGAGGTGTTGGCTCCAATCCACAACTTGTAGTTGAAGCTAGGTTGAAGGATTCTCCCTTGGAGTTGCCTTGATGAAACCTTGGGTGAATCTCTTGTGATCTTGAGGTGGAAGTGAAGGGATTGGGTGCTTGGAGTTAGGGTTTAGTTGTGGAAGGAGGAGATCTTGGAGCTTCTCTTCTCTTGTTGAAGTGAAAGAGAGAAAAAGAGTAATTTGCAAATGAATAGGAATTTATAGTTTGGGATTTTTGTAAAGGGGTTGGGATTTTGATGGATGAGAGGGACTTTTGTGTAAAAAGGGGGGTGAGGTGAGTGTCCTCTCTTTGGCCACTTGGCCGGCTGTGGGAGAGGGAGAGAGTGAGTGGGGTTAGGTGAAGTGTGAGTGGGAAATGAGGTGGAAATGAAGTGGAAAAGGAATTTTGCAAATTTTGGAAAAATGCCCGAAATTCAAGTATTTTGGAATGGTCTGAAAATTTTACCAAAAATCAAGAATAAGATTTTAAGACTCATGGTGAAATTCGTTTGAAGAAATAATTTGTAGTTTTAAAATTAAAAATCCCGGAATCAGTCACCTGCCGACTCAGTTGGGATTTTCATAAATTCGTAAAATCTCCAGAAAAAGAGTATAAGTAGGAAATATGATTCTAAGCAATAATGTCTAAAGGACTTTCTAAAAATTCCTAATAGTTTGGAAGATAAAAATTCGGAAATCGGCCAGCGGTACTGGCCGACACCGGTTTCGGAGAAATTCATTTTAATTCCAGAAAATTCCAGAAAATCGCATAAAATCTAAAATATTGAAAAATGATATTTGAAATAAAATCGGTCAAATACGGAAGGTACATCGGAAAATACGGTCGAAAGACTGAATACGTAACTAAGTACGTATTCCGGGAGAGGGGTATTACAGTCCCATTCTATGTACAAGTATATACCTAGTCTCAATGAAAACTAACATTTAAATATATATTCAAATCATGAAGCACAAAACAAGATATAAATCAACATGATAAGCATAAATAAGATCAAGATGTAAATCCACATGCTATTAGAGCTATGATATACATAATAGCTAAACAATGGTGAGAACACTACATATGGGCCCATATAAGCATGGGTGATCTCAAAAGGGAAGCATGCATGTCAATGGTCTAATAGCCATGGCATTTGACATACTAATCAAAACATGAAACATTAAAACAAAAATCATAAACATACATATGGTCATTATGTATACGCATATGCATTAGATCTAGGTATACATATTAGTTTAAAACAAGGTGAGAACACAAAGATAAGTCCACTTTAAATATGGGTGTCTCAAATAACTAAACATGTATATCACTAATCTAAATCACATGGCATAATCATAATGAGCTTAAAAACATGACATGCTACAAATGAAAGTCATAATAAGCATGCAAACATAAACGAAAGTTAGAGATTGATACCAAAACCGATGAAGGCACCTCTCTAGCTCTCCAAACCAAGGTGGTCCTCCCACCAAACTCCCCTTGAAAGTGATGCATCCAAAGTGTTTTCTTTAGGCACGGAATGCATCCACTTCAAGGTACCGCTACTCTCACGTGTTGCGAGAGCCCACACCTATATCAAATATATGAGGGGTGGTCTTTGGTACCCATTTTCTTTTGGGTCCATAGGGGTTAGTATCTTTCTTAACCCAAACAAAATTATTTGCTAAATTTTCAACATGTATTCGATCATAGCAAAATCTAGCAAGGTGGCCCTTACGACCACAATGTGTACAAGTGTACACATGAGCATACATGTGATGGTGGTGACCGTGGGAAGCATGTGTATGCCGTGATGGGTGTACATGCAAAGATGGACCTTGTTTCTTACGAACCAAGGTTTCCAAGCGTGTATGATTTAAAGTACATTGGCTCAAAGTGGAGCCCAAGCAATCAACACTTTTCTTCAAAACATTTATATCATTTCAATACTAGAAGATAAAGTGGAGCATGCAAAGATGTGCTAGAAGAAGAAGCTACACTAGCATGACAAACATGAGAATCTAAATCATTTTGCAAAGATTTATTTTTATTTAAAACCAAATCTAGTTCTTTTGTAATGAAATCAATTTCATTTTTCAAAGTAAGGTTATCTTTTAAAACACAATCTAATTTTGAAGATAAAGACTCATTGTTTTTCAAAACATCATCACAATCCTTTTTGCTTTCCAAAACTCATTTTCCTTTAGAGCAAGTTCTAGTTGAGATTTAAGTGAGTCACGTTCACTTGCAATCTCTTCCTTCTCTTGCAAAATCAATTCAAAATTTGAACACAAATCCTTTAATTATTCTTTTAGTTCAAAATTGTTCTTTTTCAACAACATGTTTTTCCAAAAAATTTTCAAGCTTTTGAGCAAGTTCTATATTTAAAGTTTGAACTTCTAAACATCTATAGCAATATGAACTAGAGCAATCATCTAGTTGAGATTCCGAGTGTACCTCAAGGGAGTCTTTCCCTGGACCATGAGGCAATGCTCGTCGGACTTGTCTCTCCTAAATCTTCTCAACTTGTTGATAATCCTTGGTAGCTCGGAGAAGTCAATATGCTCCAAACTGCAAAAGCCGAATCATAATGAGAAAACACATGTAAAAGATCTTCATTAAGAGATGCTCTAAGGTTTTAAGTGCAAGTGCATTGGCCTTATTATGCTTGCTATCAGTGGGGTAGGATTCCTTGGTAATGACTTGGTAAACTTTCGATCCTAAGGCTTTCAAATGACTACTCATCTTGGCCTTCCAAAAATCATGTCTAGAAAAATCAAACATAGGAGGGCTATCCATGAGTGCAAACTAAATGTGTGCAAATAAAAATGCAAATGAAGATTAGCAAACCAAGATCTCACTCCTAGGCGGTTAAACCAAAATATCAGGAGTGTAGGCTCTGATACCAATTGAAAATCACCTAGAGGGGGGGTGAATAGGTGATGATGCTAATCTAGTGAACTTAATGAGGAATTTAAAAACTAATTGCAATAACGACAATTGATGCACACACAAGCTAGCCAAGCAAATATATATGAATGATAATTGTGAATAATGCAAGGCACAATATAAGAGAGAGAAAGAGTAAGAGTCAAGGGATCAAGCGCAAACAACAAGATATGTTTTGAGGTTCGAGCACCCAGCTCTACATCCCCGCCTTCACACAGAAGGATTTCGAATCCACTAGCTTGTCCACACACGACTCCCATACAGGGAACCTCCACCGAGGATTTGGGGCAATACAATCACAAGGAGTACCCAACCCCTCTCCTTACAAACACAACCTCCTCCTTGAGGCACAACACCAAGCCAACAAACAATCACCTCACAACTTGAGGGATTAGCACAAAGCTTACACAAGGATCACCTCACACCTTGAGGGATACAACCCAATAGCACAACCTCCTCAACATGAGGAAAGGCACAAAGCCAAGCTAAGATAGGGTTTACAACTTGGTGATTAAAAGACCACAAACAATCTCTTTTCCCACACAAAGATCCTATAGAATAAGATAGTAGATGTAGCTCAAGTGTGGAGAAAACCAAAGGAATGGAAATCAAAAACTCAAAGAAAATTCTTGGGAAAAACTAGAAACCAAGATAAAGAAGTTGAATCAAACACTTTTCCCAAAAACCTTTTCTTTAATTTTCTAAACCTAGCAAAAACACCAAATAGATTGTTCAATTTAAAGCCCAAAAACTTCTTTTGATTGCTTTGAAAACACTGGAGAGTCAGGAAAAATTAGCACAAAAAATCTTAGAGAAAACCTTTTTCCAGTGGGGTATTTATAGCCCCCAGAAAATTATAGCCGTTGGCAGCAGAACTGCCAAAAATGAACTACTGGTCGACGGGTCGGTTGACCGGCCAACAGTCA
>JAVJIF010002969.1:0-83352 GCA_038442645.1 Agave tequilana
GTGATTTCTTGTGTTTTCTACCACAATTTCAATCCTAGTTTTTTCTCACAAACACTTGAGCTATCCATTGATATATTCATCCTACAGGAGTGTTATTGTGAGATTGTTTTTAGGTGATCAAAGTGTTGTGCTCACCAAAGACTTCATCTTATACTTTGAGGAGGCGGACGTGTGTGTTCGATTGTTCCGGGTTCTAGTGGGAACTCGGTGTTTGAGGTGCGGCCTCGGCAAGCTAGTGGGCTTGTGGTGTGTTTTTTTCTTGCGGAACGAGTGAAGGGACTAGAGAGTCCAAGAAGTTCAAGTGTGAACTCGCCTTGTAGGTGTTGCGGCACCGAGTGATCCGGTGGGATCGATTTTAGTGAAAATCCTTCAAGTCTTGAAGGCGGGGACGTAGAGCAAGTATGCTCGAACCTCGAAACAAATATCCCGTGTTTGCGATTGCTCTCTATCTCTTTCTTGTTTATATCTTGCATGCTTATATTGCTTTCATCTTTATATGCTTGATATATATTTGTGTGCTTAATTGTTATATGCTTGGGTTGGTTTGCTAACACATATATTCAACCAAGAGAGACAACGCGGCACCTCAACTCTTTTTAGAGGAATCTTGAGGAGTTAGTCCAGAGCCCTTCACGGGGAATCCGGCTACACTCTTGTGTTATATTTGGTGTTTAGTTTAAGAAGTTTTTTAGTTTGCATTAATAAGTTTTAAATTCCGCATTAATTGACCATTAGATTAGCTAGTCACCTATTCACCCCCTCTAGGTGATTACAATTGGTATCAGAGCCACGTGCTCTTGATTTGGGTCTAACAACGTAGAGTTAACGATCCTCATTTATAGCTAATCACAATATTTGATTTACACACCATGGATTTCATGTCACCTCCCACTTTTGACATTCTTAACATCCAAACTTGGAAGGTTAAGATGTCTATGTACCTCAAAGGCCTAGGCATTCATGTTTATCTTGCTACTATTAAAGATTTATATGTTAACAATAGCAAGTATATTGAGGCTAACTCAAAAAGCCATCATGCTTTGAAGAGTACCCTAAACAATGATTATTTATGTAGGTTGCTAACATTGACTCGACTTTTGTAATTTGAAACACCATCATCTCCCTTGGCAAAAATGAACAATATTATGCGGGGAGCGACTCAGATGTTGGAAGTGACGCTTCTAACGTGTGCTACATGGTCCAAGGGGATAACCCCCTTGAGGTAAATACCGAATCCGAGGTAGAAGAAGATGTTGATATGTCTTATGATGAGTTTGAATCATTTTGTCAACAACTTCTAGAAAAATATGACATGCTTAAAAAAGATAATAAAAAATGAAAAACAAATTTGATTGCATGTTAAAAAAAAAGATTCTTTACAAGATAAATTGGAATGTTTTTCAAAAGAAAATGAAAGTTTGAAAATGAAAATATTTCCTTGCTTTCTAAATTGAATGATATGTGTGAAGGAAATAATACTTTGAAAATAAAATTGTTTTGGTGGAAAAACAAAAGAAATTGCATTACATGAAAACACTTCTTTGAAAAGAAAAATGGTTGAAAAAGAAAAGGTAAATGTTTCTAAAAAAGAAAAAGATTGTTGATCATGCTCTTCATGCCACAACCATTGATAAAAATGAAGTTAAATTTTTGAAAAATAAAATTGATTGTTTGAGCTCAACTTTGAGCAATTGTGCATTTAACCATAAAAGATTGGAATCCTTGCTTCAAAAAAAACAAGTTCCCCATGTTCATGCACAACACCCACATCATGCATATGCACACTTTGCATGTCATGATCACACTCATACACATGTGCATAGTAGAGTGTACAAGTGTACAAATTGCGGCCGGAAAAGCCATTTAGCAAGATTTTGTTATGATAGAATAAATTCTTCAAATTTTGCTAATAAAAATGTTTGGGTTCCTTACAATGCTAACCCTCATGGATCCAAAAGAAAATGGGTACCAAATCCCCACCTTGTATATTTGATGTAGGTGCGGGCTCTCACACGACGTGAGAGAGTTGGTGCCTTGATGGTGGATGCACATGGATTTGATGGACACACATTTGATGCACCGCTATCAAGGAGGTTTGGTGAGACAACCACCATATTTGGAGAATTAGAGTGTAGTTCATGTATTGGTAACTATCTCTAAAACTTCTAGTTTATTTACATGCATTTATGATTGATGATCTTTAGCATGTTTTAGTGTTTGTTAAAATGTTCATGTTTTATGTTTTAGGCTTCTTGTAGTAAATACTAGTTTAAATGTAGTTTTTGTCAAAACTTGGATATATATACTTGTACAAGTAGTGAGCAACATTTGATTCATATACATTTGCACTTCATTGTTCATTTGTACTCACTATATGCACATGTATAGCCTAGTTTTGATGATTTCCTCATTTACACTTATTTTGTCGATTTTCATGTTTTGCTTGATGTATATGCAATTTTTATTCAAATCTAATAAATATACATGTATGCCCCTTGAGTCATTTGCATTCATGCAATTTATATTATGGACTCTTTTTATGTTTGGGATATGTATGCATATTATTAGTTTTTGATAAAAACATACATATACCTAGAAGTTTATTTTTAAATGAAAAATAAAATCTTTATGATCTTCATGATTTTTGTTTGATAAAATGATATTTGTTTCAAGCTTTATTGACTATCTTCATGAAAAATGCTAATTACATGAGTTTTATGCACTCACACTTTATTTGTTTATTCATGACTATGTTTCATGATCATTTTGAGTTTTATGGACCTTAAGTATCGAATTTTGTGTATTTAGTATGTTTTATGATACATATGATTTGGTTTCATGTCTTGAAGGATCTTTAACTAGTTTTTCAAAAATTAATCTAACTAGTTATTTATTCTTCATTTGGTAGTGTTTTCACTATAAAAATATTTTTCAAACTCTATTTTTGAAAACCCCTACCAACCCCTTTAAGGGCGGTTGGTTGGGCGACCATGCCTTGTATGTTTATTATTGAAAATTCTTTTAAACATGTGCATGAAATGGGTGGTAGGAAATATGAGTTATACACTTGATCTTATTATGTTTTCAATTTGTATCATTGAATTTTTTAAATGATATCACTATTGACATTCTTTTTGTATACTCATATATATTTTTATATATGTATGCTTCAATTTCAAATAGTATCAATTTTGATTGGTATTTAATTTTTCATACATATATATGCTTTATTTGTGCTTACTATATTTCTATATCTTTGAGCACAAATTTTGGTTATGCTAAGCTTGTTTTCTTAAATGGCTATTATATTTCAATTGATTAATTTTCAATGGTATCTTATACAAGCTTATGCATCATTTTATTTGGTATTTCATAAAGGGGGAGAAAATTCTTATTTCACTTTTTAATTGGTTTTGTTTAGCTTTCGTATTTTACTCTCACACTTTATGTTGAAAAATGATTGAAAAATGATATTGATTATTTTTTGTATCATATGCTCCTAATGAAAAATTACTTTCAATTGGTATCAAGAATTGTTTACATCTTTCAATTAATATCAAAATTTTTGGTTGAATTCTTCAACATGTTTTATTTACTTTCAATTGGTATAATATAGACATGTTTATTTAATTTTATATTAAAAACATTTGTTTTATGTACTTTCAATTTGTATGTTTTATTGATATCATGATGCACTAAATTGATATATTTTTTTTTCAATTGGTATCAAAATGTTTTGATTTGATTTCACCCCTTTTTTATATTTTTTTTGTTTAAGACAAAAAGGGGGAGAACATTGTTTTACTATTTTCTTTGACCCCTTTGTTGATGATTGACAAAAAGGGGGAGAAGTATTTGAGTTTATATGCATGTTTATTGTTTATTTGTAAGTTTATATCAAAATTTGTTTCATATTGGTATCAAGAGAGTTTGTTTGATGTTTTGATGATTTGTTGATATTGGTATCAAGAGAACATATTTTGTTATTTTGTTTTATTGGTATCAAGTACTCTTGTTAAAATTTTTATCGTTGGTATCAAGAGCTTCTATTGATTATCTTTCAATTGGTATCAAAAGTTTTTATTGATTGGTATCAAGAGCTTTTATTGCTCTTATTGATAAAGTTTTCAAATTTAAATTTTTATTGGTATCAATAACAATTATTTAAGAACATGTTTATTTTAAAAAAGAAAAGGAATTTATTTTAAAAGTTTGGTATCAAGAGCATGTTCATTTCATTGTTTTATGCATATTGATGATATTCATGTTTAATATTCATTGCATATCTTATTATTTATTGTTATGCATTAGTTAAGAGGGAGCTTCTTTGAAGCTTAACTTTAATCCATGCATATATAACTCCATGAGTTTTGTCATCATCAAAAAGGAGGAGATTGTTGGCCCAGAGGCCTTCCACTCTAGTTTTGATGATGATTAACTCATGTAGTTATAGTTTACTAATAATCTTGTGATGTTTAGTTTCAGATACTTAACCAAAATATTAGTAGGTGATTAGCTTCGACAAAGATGTTTTGGAGCTTTCACATGGTGATTTAAGAGCCCGAGCGTCAAAGTTCATATCTAGCACTCGTTGGAGTCAAGCTCGGTGGATCACGTTTGGATCGAGTCGACTTGGAGACGGCGCTCTACAAGAAGACTTCGGTACATTGTTTAGTTTATGTTTTAGATCCATTGTTAAAGATTAGATAGTGTGATATGCTCAAGTTCACAACACACACACTTGTTTAAGTTTCACGTTTTGGTTTACGATTTTTGGTTTAACCGATCTTGTTTTTCATGAATAGATAGAATTAAAACAAGTTTACATGGTTTAATGTATATTAGATTTGTTCTCTATACATCTATGCTTCAACTATTTAAACAAACTTAGTTTGATAGTCTATTGGTGTTTTGGTATTTTAACAAAACGTATTTTTGGATTTTAAGTCAAAAACATTGATATATATATCTTTCATGTATATTGGATATCCATATACAACATGCTTCAAGTCGTTTAAGTATCATATTTTTGTATTTGGATGAGTTTTGGACAAAAGATTTTCCATTTCAAAAATCCAAGTTTTAGAAAATACGAATTTTGGTTTTCGACAAAATTTGTAAGTCACAAAAATGGTTCAAATTGTTTGAAATATGTGTTAAATTTTTTCACACATGTTTGTATTTCAAAGAGAATTTAAGAACTTATTTTTGTGAATTTTTAGAGATTTTATGGGATTTATTTGATAATTAAAACCCAGTTTTCAAGTTCTGAATTTAGCCCTGCCAGGCTCTGGCGGTCGACCGGACCGATCAACCGACGTGCACAAGGACGTGCACGCAGGCCAGCCCCTTGGGCCGGTCGACCGACTGAAGGCAACCCACTCTCGGTTGTCCCGGTCGACCGGGCGGTCGACCGGCCAGAGAGCCGTTGCTCTCTGGTTCTGGGTGTGGTCGACCGGGCAGCCGACCGGCAGGCTCAACGGTCACATTTTTGACCATTGGCCCCAACGGCTAGTTTTGGATGGCCTATTTAAAGGGGCTATCATGGGCTGTTTTGAACAAGATTTGAGAAGAGTTTTTGGGCTAGTTTTGCATACCAATTTCAGTGGTTATATCCTCATGTTTTAGAGCTACATTTTCAAATCAAAAGAGTGTTTATCAAGAGTGTTTTGAAAAGTGATTTCTTGTGTTTCCACCACAATTTCAATCCTAGTTTTTCTCACAAACACTTGAGCTATCCGTTGATATATTCATCCTATAGGAGTGTTATTATGAGATTGTTTTTAGGTGATCAAAGTATTGTGATCACCAAAGACTTCATCTTGTACTTTGAGGAGGCAGACGTGTGTGTTCGCATCTTTTCGGGTTCTAGTGGGAACTCGGTGTTTGAGGTGCGGCCTCGGCAAGCTAGTGGGCTTGTGGTGTGTTTGTTCTTGCGGAAACGGGTGAAGGGACTAGAGAGTCCAAGGAGTTCAAGTGTGAACTCGCCTTGTAGGTGTTACGGCACCGAGTGATCCGGTGGGATCGATTTTAGTGGAAATCCTTCAAGTGTTGAAGGCAGGGACGTAGAGAAGGTGTGCTCGAACCTCGAAACAAATATCCTGTGTTTGCGATTGCTCTCTCATCTCTTACTTGTTTATATCTTGCATGCTTATATTGCTTTCATCTTTATATGCTTGATATATATTTGTGTGCTTAATTGTTATATGCTTGGAGTTTGTTTGCTAACACTTGTAATCAACCAAGAGAGCCAACGCGGCACCTCAACTCTTATTTAGGGGAATCTTGAGGAGTTAGTCCAGAGCCCTTCACGGGGAATCCGGCTACACTCTTCTGTTATACTTGGTGTTTAGTTTAAGAAGTTTTTTAGTTTGCATTAATAAGTTTTTAATTCCACATTAATTGACTATTAGATTAGCTAGTCACCTATTCACCTCCTCTAGGTGATTACAATATCAAATTGATGACTCCCAACCAGATGATTTTAAAAAATACCCCTCAGGTCAAATATGCAAGTAGAGTAAGCCACGAAATCAAGATTTATATATTATATATTGATTATTATTTTTTTGGCGTGAGTAATCATGTTCTTGAGGCATAATTATCTAGCTTTTTTTTTCAGAGTTGTGTCTCTAAATCCCAAGCATGTGTGTGTAGTTTATATATATTCTACTAAAGCTAAATAAAAGATATGAGTTATTTTCCTTATCCCTCCCAACTCTTAGTCAAACCAATCTTTCTTGTTTATTTAGGTGAAAATAAAGATTCATTAATAAGGTTCCCTTAATTCTTACAACCTTTTCGTATTTTTATAAAGAATATGAAATTTCTTTTCAATCTGGAGATTTTTTTTGGCAAAAAGAAAAAGAATAAAAAGAAAAAGTGTTAGCACCCCCACGCCTATCTAATGCATTGTCCTCAATGAATGTTTATGTAAATGCAAATGCAATAAATAAGGTGAAGAAATGATGTCACCGCCTTTGTTGACTCGGGCCGACCAACTGCGAATAGGCTAAAGAAATGTCAAAAAATGTAGAAGGGGTAAGCATATAAACAATAAGATTTTTTTTTTTTTAGTTGTTGTGGTTAGGTGTATGACGGGGCAAAAAGAGTCAGCACACTATCATCCTGAGTCATGGGCTCAGTGATCAAGAAGGGCTTCAGTCTTTACCCGTTCACTTTGAATTCCGTGTTATTCTTAGGGTCTACAATAATCACAGCACAGTGGGGGAAAATGGTGCGCACAATGAACGGTCTAGACCAACGAGTTTTTAGCTTCCCCGCAAAAATATGAAGCCTCGAGTTGTACTACAGAACCTTGTCTCCCAGGGCAAAGTTTTTTCGGGTTATGATCTAGTCATGAAAAGTTTAGTCCTGCTTCTGGTGATCCGAGCATTCTCATAGGCTTCATTCCGTATATCCTCTAATTCTGCGATCTGTAGTCTCCTTAGCTCACCAACCTTACTCAAATCAAAATTGAGCTGCTTAATGGCCCAGAGGGCACGGTGTTCTAACTCTACTGGCAGATGACAAGCTTTTTCGAATATTATTCTGTAAGGAGACATCCCCAGGATTGTCTTAAAAGCAATACGGTAAGCTCACAATACATCGTTGAGTTTGACCGACCAATCCTTTCCATTTTGTCTGACAGTCTTTTCTAAAATGAGCTTGATCTGTCGGTTGGTAACTTCCACTTGCCCATTTGTCTGAGGGTGATACGGAGTAGATAACTTGTGATTGATGGAATATTTCCGCATCAGAGCTTCAAAAACTCTATTGCAGAAATGCAATCCATTATCACTAATTATCGTTCTGGGGGTGCCAAATTGGGAGAAGATGTTCTCTTTGAGAAATTTGACAACCACTTTGTTATCATTGGTCTTTGTTGGCACAGTTTCTACCCATTTAGAGACGTAATCGATAGCAACCAAAATGAACTGGTTGTCGAAGGAATTGTGGAATGGTCCCATGAAGTCGATACCCCAAACATCAAAAATTTCAACTTCTAAGATCGGGTTCAGGGGCATCATGTCTCTTCTTGAAATTTTCCCAATCTTCTGACAATTTGCGCATGACTTGCAAAAATGGTATGAGTCTTTGAAAAAAGTGGGCCAGTAAAACTCACTTTGTAGAACCTTCTTTGAAGTCTTGCGGGGACCGAAGTGTCCTCCGCATGCAAGTTCATGACAAAAGCTTAGCACACTCCTCTGTTCCTCCTCTGGTATGTATCGTCGAATAATCAAGTTGGGACAATACTTAAAAAGATACGGCCCTTTCCAGAAGAAGTACCGTACTTGGGCAAAGAAACGACACTGGTCTTGCTTTGTCCAGTCAGCGGGTAATTGTCCAGTGGCCAGGTAATTGACTATGTCCGCATACCAGGGTTCCTTAAAAATGTCCAGGATGTGCTCCTCTAGGAAATCCTCGTTGATCGGAGCTTGTATGATAGGTGCATTTAGAATTCGTGACAAATGATCAACAACCACATTTTCTATACCTCGTTTATCCCGAATTTCCAGGTCAAATTCTTGAAGCAAAAGGATCCACCGAATCAATCGGGCTTTTACTTCCTTCTTGGTCATGAGGTATTTCAGCGCCGAGTAATCCGTAAAAATCACCATCTTTGAGCCTAACAAGTAAGGCCGAAATTTCTCTAACGCAAAGACAACGGTCAAGAATTCCTTCTCAGTCGTTGTATAATTCTATTGGGCGCCATTCAAGGTCCTACTCGAGTAGTAAATCACGTGCTGCCTATTGTCGATGTGCTGTCCTAGAACAACACCAATTGCAAAATCAGAAGCGTTGCACATGATTTCAAACAGTTGGGCCCAATTATGAGCAGAAATAATAGGCGCAGAAATAAGTTCTTGCTTAACCTTCCCTCATGACTTGAAACATTCATCGTTAAAATCAAAGGGCACGTTCTTAGTGAGCAGGTTGGTTAAGGGCCTAGCGATTTTGCTAAAATTCTTAATAAACCGTCGGTAGAACCCAGCATGCCCTAGAAAGGATCCAATATCCCTGATGCTTTTGGGTGGTGGGAGCTTAGCAATCACTTCTACTTTAGCCTTGTCCACTTCAATGCCTCTCCTAGAAATCTCATGGCCTAAGACAATCCTCTATCTCACTATGAAGTGACATTTCTCCCAGTTTAGAGTTAGATTCTTCTCCTTGCATATCTGCAGAACTAACTCTAGGTGATGAAGACACTGATCAAATGAATCTCCGTAGATGGAGAAGTCATCCATAAAAATCTCAAGGAAACGTTTGACCATGTCAGAGAAAAGACTAAGCATGCACCGTAAGAATGTTGCAGGAGCATTGCATAATCCAAAGGGCAGGTGTCAGTAAGCGAAGGTTCCGAACGGGTAGGTGAACATGGTTTTTTCCTAGTCTTCTGTAGTAATGGGGATTTGATTATATCCTGAGTATCCATCTAGGAAGCAATAGTACTCGTGTCCAGCCAGGCGTTCAAGCATTTGGTCGATGAAGGGTAGCGGGAAGTGGTCTTTACGGGTGGCTGCATTCAACTTTCTTTAGTCGATACAAACCCGAACCTTGGTAGGCAGTCTTATTTGTACCAACTCTTTTTGCTCATTTTCAACCACCGTAAAACCAGCTTTCTTTGGGACCGCATGAACAGGGCTAACCCATTGTCTATCAGAAATAGAATAAATGATCCCATTATCTAATAGTTTGAAAATTTTCGCTTTTATTGCCTCTTGCATGAGTGGGCCAAGCCTGCATTGTGGGTCCCTCCTGGGGGTTGCTTCATCGATTAAATGGATTCTATATTGAACTATGGCTGAACTTAGACCCTTGATATCCTTCATCGTCCATCCAATGGCTTCCTTATGTCTTTTCAGAATACACATTAAGTTGTCCTCTTGTTGCTCAGTCAGGTGGGATTCTATGATGACTAGCAAGGCTTCTTTTCCGCCCAGGTAGGCGTACTTGAGGTGTTCAGGTAAGGCTTTTAGCTCTAGGGAAGGTGTTGCTTCATTGGAGGCAATCTCCGGACTTGCAATTCTATGATTAGGTACACTTGGGCTTGACGCCTAATCCACTGTCGAATCTACGATCTGGTCTAGATTAAAATTCTCAGACTCCTGATCAAACTCTGCTTCTGTTTCTATCTCCATGCTTTCCTCATACTCACTGGTCAGATTTTCAATAGAATTGACCTTAAACATCTAATCATTGATATCCCTGGGTTATCTTCCAAGATTGAAGATATTGACTTCCTTCGTCATGTCTCCAAAGGTCAATCGCATGGACCCATTCCTACAGTTAATTATGGCATTGGCTGTAGGAAGGAATGGGCATCCTAAGATGACCGGAGCTTGAGACCGCGATTTGACACAGGTTGGGTCTCAAGCACAATAAAGTCAACGGAGTAGATGAGGACATCTGTGATTTTCCCCGACCCGGATAAGGATATCTGTGATTTTCCCTTCGGGATTTTCACAGATCGGTCAGCTAAATGAATGGTGACTCGAGTTGGGCTTAGCTCGCCCAACCCAAGTTACTAGTATACTGAGAGAGGTAGCAAGTTGATACTTGCTCCCAGGTCAAGGAGTGCTCTGCTAATTTTTGTTTGTCCTATGGTGCAAAAAATTGTGGGACATCCGGGATCCTTGTATTTCACCGGAATGGGACCAGACAGAATTTCGCTTATATTTGTTGCCAAGAACACTTTCTTGGGCACATTTGTCTTTCTCTTCTTCGTACACATATCCTTAAGAAATTTAGCATAAGTTGAGGCTTGTTGGATAGCGTCAAGAAGAGGCACATTCAGTTTGACCTGGTTAAACATCTCAAGTATCTTCTACATGTGCATATTCTTATTGTTGTTCCTAAGCCTATTGGGAAGGGTGCTACAAGCTTATGAACTTGTTTAGCAGTTTTGTTCTCGTCAGATGTTTGAGGAGCATATTAGGAGGAACTAGCAGTGGTGGAGGCTGAAGTACGATCAGTATGGACTGGATTTTTTGTTAGTAGACCTGGTTGTCCACCTTCTTTCCAGATCAAAGTGTGTGAACAACATTTCACTGGTTGATTGACGGATCCTGAATTTCATACGCTTGATTGGAGTTTTTAGGGTTAACTAGCGGCTGACTAGATAAAGTACCATTTGCTCTTTCACTTAGAGAGCTAGCTAACTGACTCATTTACATTTCCAATCTCGATATAGCCTGTGAATGGTTGTTCAGCGTTTCTCCCTGGTTTTGCGTGAAAGCGGTTTGGGACTTCATAAAAGCTTCCATGCTCTCCTCCAACTTACTGAATTTCTTTTCCATTAGTGAACTTTGAGAGGAGGAAGATGGAGCTTGATTTGGTGGTTTGTAAAGTTAGATTTTCTTAATGGTAAAAATGCATGGCTAACTTTTTACTAAGTGCTCCCACTAATTCCTAACTTCTTGAAGATGTAGCCTCACGATGGAACATAGACAAGCATACCCCTTGTGCATAGGAACTATTCACGTGAAAATCGAGTGAAAGTTCTTCCTGTAACTTAGCTTAACATGACAAAAACTTGGACATTCCTTATTAAGATCCAATTTAAGGCGAGAATACGGGAAGACACACAAGTGCACTAATGGTATCGGCAAAGTTTCTCTAACTTACAAAAATAAGTAAAGCATGCAATATATAGATCATCAAAAAGCCGTTAAGTATGAAATATAAGAAAGTGAATACTTGAAGGTAAGTTAGAGTTAGAACCCTCATCTTAAGATATCATAGCTCTTATTTGCACAAGGCTTATTTGATACTATTGACTCATTTGGGTCTATCAATCAAGTTGTTAGAGATTAGTGGGCTAGTAATTAGTTAGCCATGCAATGGAAGAGTTAGTTAAACATGATAGTAAAAGAAACAATAAAAGAAAAGAAGTAGAGAGGAAGGGAGTTATACTACAACAAGAAAGTAAAAGAAAAGAAGTAAAGAGAGAGGGAGTTACATTACAAACAAGAAAGTAAAAGCAAATAAAAAACACAGGTAAATGGAAAGAAGAAAGAGAAGTAATTATTTGTATTAGCTGTTACCTTTCAAATACAACTCTTACACACACTCTCTCTCTCTCTTACTCTAATGGCTAAAACTAAAACTAGAAGAAGAAGGAAACTAAAACAACTACAATCCTAAAAATAAGATTACAACAATGCTCTAAAGTCTGGATATGCTTCTCTTCAGACCCCAGGGGGTATTTATAGGCACCAGGGGAATGGGGGTCAGGGGATGACCCCTGGCCCAAAGCCCGGGCGCGCCCGCGCCCGTACAGCCACGAAAACGCGGCCCTGGCCGCGTTTCGGGCTATGCCAGGGCGGCGCACGTCTGGCTTCGAGCAGCGTGTCATCCTGTCTGTCCCCTATCAGGTGGATCTTCTAGTTTCTGAATTTGATGCCCTGGGCTGATAAAATCTCCACTCTAAAGTCAATGGCTACTTTGTAGGCCTTTAATCACCCATTAAATGGTGATTTAGGGTCTTCTTCTTCATTTGCACACCATGGACCTAGGATCAAGCAAGTAAAGCTTTATTAGCAGAATTTTATATCGAATAAATATGCGGATGTGATAAAAATTATGCAAAATTAGAGATTAATCATGGAGCTATGAAGAGCTTCATGCAAAGCATCAAGAAGGCTTCCGATGAAGGTAGAATTAGCTTCCGGCGAAGCTCTAAGTTAACTCTCTGTGGAGCTATGAAGAGCTTCATGCAAAGCTATGAAGAAAACTTCTGGCGAAGCCAGAATTAGCTTCAAGCGAAGCTGTAAGTTAGCTCTCTGTGGAGAGCTTCAAGGCGAATCTAGACAAACTTAGCCTCTCAGGCGAGACTATCCCTTTGGGCTCATGCGATGCTAAGTGTTACACATGCTTAGGTCTGTTTGAAGGCAACCTTGACTAGTAATCTGCTTTATTAGATCAGTAGAGTTAAAGACGCTGATTCATCCCTCGGGGATGGGCAGAAACTGGTCGTTAGCTTGTCTGCGACTTGTCTTTTATAAATGTCAACAAGTTAGGCATCGTTCAGACCGGTTGGACAGTTGTCTGAGAGTTTATCTTTTAAGAGTGTTAACAAAGTATAGACACACAAGTTCATAGTTTTGATTTTGGTTTAACCATTTCGTTTTAAGTTTATTGAGTTTCAAAAATATGACTTTCGGTTTTATGCATAGATAGAATCAAAACAAGTTTACATGGTTTATTGCATGTTGGATTTCATCCATATGCATCTGTACTTCATATATTTATAAAAACTTATTTTGATGATTCTAGCTTATGATTTCAGATTTTGTTTTTATCAAAACATATTTTGGTATTTAATGTCAATAACATAGAAATATCATTTCTAAGTGTATTAGATTCTATTCATATACACTATGCTTCAAATGTGTTTCAATATCTTGTTTTTGTGTTTGAACAAGTTTTTGAGAAATAGTTTTTCATTGAAGTCTTCTCGAAAACTCTTGAAGACAAAAATGAAATGAGTTTTTGAAAATATAGTTTTTGATTTCAAGCTTAGTTTCTATGCCGCAAAAATAATTCAAATTGTTTGTAATATGGGTTGATTTTTACTCAAACATATTTGTATTTTAATTGCTTACATGAAATTATTTTTGTGAATTTTATAAGGTTTTATGAGATTTTGTAGGGATTAAACAAGTTAGATTTCAAACCCTATAATCCCGGTCCTGAGCCTACTAGCGGTCAACCGACCGGTCGACTGGACCAAAGATCGGTCCACCAGGCAGTCGACCTATGTGCACAAAAACGTGCACACTGCCTTGGCCTTGGGCCGGTCGATAGCACGGTCAACCGATCCAGAGAGCTTGCTCTCTGGTCTGGCCCCGATCGACCGGTCGGTCAACCGAGGCCAGAACCAGAGTGTAAACTCTCTGGTCAGTCGACCGACCAGTCGATCGACAGGCAAATTGCCTTGGGGCGGTCGACCGAGCCGATAACCCGAACGGTCAGAAATCTGATCGTTGGCCAGTCGACTGGGCAGTCGACCAACAGGTCATTTCTGACCTGTTCTGGACCCCAATGATTATATTTTCAGACCCCTATAAAAATGGGTCTTTGGGGATGTTTCTCTTAGGATTTTTACAAGCAAAATTTCTCCACTTCTCTAGAGTTTTCAGCAAGTTTTTAAAAGAAGTTTTTGTGCCCAAACTCTTATCTTTTATTGTTTCAATGTTTTAGGAAAATCAAAGAAAATCTAGCTTAGGGAATTTTAGTTTTTGTTCTTAAATTTTATATCAATTTAAAAGTTTTTCCTAAGTGTTTTCTGTTTCTTTTTCAAAACACTTTGTTTTCTCACATACTCGAGCTTTCATCTCAAATCTATCTTTAGAATCTTTGTATTTTGAGAAAATTATTTGTGATCTTTTAAGATCACAAGAGAGAATTTTTGATCATTGGAACACTAAGTTTTATTTCTTCTTTGCTTTATGCTCCCTCTTATGTAGAGGTGATTGTTAGAGAGGAGTTGTGTGCTCCGGTGTTGAGTTATAATTTCTCAGTGGAGGTTCCTACGTGGAAGATCCTATAGTGTGTTGAATCACCTAGAGGGGGGGTGAATAGGTGATGGCTAATCTAATGGTCACTAAATGCCAAATAATGCGGAAGTACAAACTATTATGACCTAAACAAACTATTACACTAAACACCACGTATAACACAAAAGTGTAGCCGAATTCCCCGTGAAGGGCTCTGGACTAACTCCTCTAGATTCCCCTAAATAAGGGTTGAGGTGCTGTGTTGGCTCTCTTAGTTAAATACAAGTGTTAGCAAACAAACCAAGCAAGTATATCAATTAAGCACAAAAGTATATCATGCATATAAAGATAAAGACAAGATAAGTATGCAAGATATAAACAATAAGGGAGAGAGAGAGTAAGAGCAATCGCAAACACAAGGGATTTGTTTCGAGGTTCGAGCACACTTGCTCTACATCCCCGCCTTCGACACACGAAGGATTTCCACTATAATCGATCCCACCGGATCACTCCTCGGTGCCGCAACACCTACAAGCTCTCGGACTCTCTAGCCCGTACACACCGCAAGCCCCACAAGCTTGCCGAGGCCGCACCTCAAACCAAGAGTTCACACACGAACTCTAAACAACCGCGAACGCACTCGTCCGCCTCCTCAAGAAACAAGAAATGATCTCTTGGTGATCTAAACACTTTGATCACCAATAAAAACTCTCACTACAACACTCCTATGGATAGATAAAGCAATGGATAGCTCAAGTGTTTGTGTGAGAAAACAAGGATGGAAATGGTGGAGGAAAACTCAAAGAAATACTTTTAGCCACTCTTGTTAAAAACTCTCCTTTTGATTGGAAATATTTGCTCTCAAATATGTGGAGAAAACCTCTTGAAAGGATAGGAAAAACTGGCACAAAAACTCTCCCAAAATCTTATTCAAAACAGCCCCCAAATGGCCCAATTTATAGGGCTCCAAAAACTAGCCGTTGAAGGTCTGTCAGGCCTGTCGGTCGACCACCCGGTCGACCGGCCAACGGTCATATTTCAGACCGTTGTGCCATCGGTCGACCGAGCCAGGATACAGAGAGCAAGTCTCTCTGTCCGGTCGACCGCCCGGTCGACCGGGGCTTTTCCAGAGAGTAGAGCTCTCTGGACGGTCGACCGGGTCGGTCGGTCGGCCCTCCTGTCAGAACTGGCGTGCACGTCTGTGCACGTCGGTCGACCATGTGAAAAGTCACCTAGAGGGGGGGTGAATAGGTGACAATGCTAATCAAAGGGCAAATAAAAATTTAAAGCTACAACAATTACAAACAAGAATCACAAGATGAATGCAAGCAAGTAAGTATGACAATGAATATGATGAGCAAGTAATAAGTGCAATCAAAGTAGAGTAAGAATTGCAAGAATGTAAACCAATCGCAAACACAAGGATATGTTATCGAGGTTCGAGCACCCAGCTCTACTCCCCGCCTTCCCCAGAAGGATTCCGACCACTTCCACTATCACAAAGATCTCAAATACAATGGAGTACCCAACTCCTACAATCTCAAGAACAAGTAATTTCCTTGGTAGTCAAAAGACCACAAACTCTCTCTTTCAAATATCTCTTCCCTTACAAAGGTCCTTAGAGAATATTGAGTAGGAATGAAGCTCTTGTTGTAAGTGAAGAAAGAAAATTAAATCAGAAAGTATTTGAAAACCCTTCAGAAAATCAGTGAGAAATTCAGCACAAAAACCAAGAAACAAGTCTCTTTTGAAAGCCTTAAACTTTTGAATTTTCTAGCAAAAATTGTTGTTCCAAATCTCTCCCCAAACACCCCTATTTATAGGAGAGGGCTAGGGTTTAAGGATAAAACATAATTACTGATGTTTAGGAGGTAATTAGATCAAAATATATCCTTAAACGACTTTTTAAACACAAAAGACAAAAATAAACAGCTCACTAAAAATCTGCCCGTTACTGTTCAACGGACACATCGGTCGACTGGGCCGGTCGACCGGTAGATCAAAAATTTGACCGTTATAGGCCAGCGGTCGACCGACCCGGTCGACTGAGAAAACCTGTGAGCAAAAACAATATCTCGGTCGACCGCCCCGGTCGACTGGCAGACATGCACACTGATACGTGCCTCTGCCAGAACTGCGGTCGACTGGTCCGGTCGACCGGACCCGACTGACACAGACTCGGTCGACTGTCCCGGTCGACCGGATCAGGTCAAAAATCAATTTTAAGAAAGAAAACAAAGAGGATTTTGATTTTAACAAAAATACTTTTGAACAGGGAATAGTCTAAAATATAAAGATGTATTTGTAGGCAAAAATTGTATGCAAAATATTTTTGTATAATTTATAAGAAATATTTTGGAATGAGCATGTGCGCAAAAACGTGTGTGATAGAGCTTCAAACCTATCCACTATTCTTTAACATACTATAAACTGAAAAACAAATTACATGAAGACTTCTTGAGCTATCTTCAAGTCTTTGAGCCATCCAATGCCTTGCTAGTGCCTTCTCTTCTATGATCCTTCCTTGATGTGCAATTTGCCTTCCTTACTTTGTGGAACTAAGAAGTTCTTGCAATAGCTAAGCGAATGGTCTCTAAACATGGTACAAACCTGAAACTCATCTTAACAAACTTGTTAGTACCAAATAGCTCTAATTTGGTTTGTCATCATCAAAACACAAAACAATTGGAGAGTGTAACCTCTTGGGCCAACAATCTCCCCCTTTTTGATGATGACAAAACAAATAGGCTATTGACAAAAATATAGGGAGGAGAAAACTCCCCCTCAAATTATGCTATACATAAAACACAAGAATATGCTCTAGATACCAATAATTGAAATGATGCACCAATTATTGAAACTAATATAAAACACAAAAATTGCTCTTGATACCAAAAATACCAAAACAACTAAAACACAAAACTAAAACACAAGAATTCTCAAAATACATGAATTCAAAAACTCATACATACATAAACATAAAACTCATAAAACAAATCTTTAAAATTTAAAGCATATAAATTCATATGGAACCAAGACCAAATGAACTTATTTTTGTCATGTAAACTTATTCTCCCCCTTTTTGTCATACATCAAAAAGGGTTATGAAAAACATATCTATTCAATAATACAAACATTAAGTTCTCCACAAATAAACGAAAATCTAGCAAAATCAAGAGGTTTAGTGAAAATATCGGCTAGTTGTAAATCCATGGAAACATAATCAATATCTATATCACCTTTCTCAAAATGATCTCTAAGAAAGTGATATCTAATCTCAATGTGCTTGGTCTTACTATGTTGATTTGCATTTTTGGTCATGTGTATAGTACTAGTATTATCACAAAATATTTTTATATGATCAAAGTGCAAATCAAAATCAAGGAGAGTGTGTTTCATCCAAAGGACTTGTGCACAACAAGCCCCCGCGGCAACATACTCCGCCTCGGCGGTTGAGAGAGCTACGGAATTTTGTTTCCTAGAGGACCATGAAACAAGACAATTACCAAGAAATTGACATGTCCCACTAGTACTCTTTCTATCTACTCTACAACCCGCATAGTCGGCATCCGAATAGCTAGTCATTGAAAAATCTCTAGTTTTTGGATACCAAAGACCCATTCCAATAGTGCCCTTAATATAACGAATAATGCGTTTTACCGCAATAAGATGAGACTCTTTAGGACACGATTGAAATCTAGCACAAAGACACACACTAAACATGATATCCGGCCTACTTGCCGTCAAATATAAAAGACTTCCTATCATGCTTCTATATAATTTAATATCAACATTTTTACCTTGTTCGTCCTTATCAAGCTTGGTTGTAGTTGCCATTGGAGTGTTGCAAGCCTTTGATCCTTCAAGCCCAAACTTCTTTACTAGCTCCTTTGCGTACTTGGCTTGGTTAATGAAGGTTCCGTCTTACAATTGCTTGATTTGGAGTCCAAGGAAGAAATTTAGCTCACCCATTGAAGACATTTCAAATTCAAGTTGCATGACTTTCTCAAAATCTTGCATAAAAGCTCATTAGTAGATCCAAAAATTATATCATCAACATAAATTTGCACAATTAAAATATCATTATCAACATGCTTAGTAAAAAGAGTTGTGTCTACTTTGCCTTTAATAAAATCATTTGAAATGAGAAAACTAGAAAGCCTTTCATACCAAGCTCTTGGAGCTTGTTTCAATCCATACAAAGCTTTATCAAGTTTAAAACAAAATCGGGATGAACATGATCAACAAAACCGGGAGGTTGAGAAACATAAACTTCTTCATTAATAAAACCATTCAAAAATGCACTTTTCACATCCATTTGAAAAAGTTTAAATTTTTAAAACATGCAAAAGCTAGTGTCATCCGTATGGCTTCAAGCCGTGCTACGGGTGCAAAGGTCTCCTCAAAGTCAATTCCCTCAACTTGAGTGTAACCTTGGGCCACTAACCTAGTTTTATTCCTAATGACATTTCCGGACTCATCCATCTTGTTTCTAAAGATCCACTTAGTACCAATTATTGGTCTATCGTGGGGCTTAGGAACAAGGTGCCAAACTTGGTTGCGCTCAAATTGATTGAGTTCCTCTTGCATGGCAAGCAACCAATATGGGTCCGTCTCGGCTTCGAGAATGCCTTTGGGTTCAAAATGAGAAATGAAAGCAAAGTTACCACATAGGTCATGGAGTTTGGAGCGCGTAGTGACTCCTTTAGATGCATCACCCAAGATGAGCTCCTTAGGATGATTTGTAGCGTATCTCCAAGCTTTAGGAAGCGGTTGAGTGCTTTCCTCCTTATCCTCTTGAACTTCACCAATAGGATCTAGCTTTTCTCCTTGAGCGGGTGAGTCCTTCAAGGATAGTCTCTCCATGTCTTCACCTAATGGTTCAAACTCTACAACATTCTCAACAAACACATTAGATTCTTCAAACTTAACATGCATGGATTCTTCAATGGTTTGAGAAGATCTAATGAAAACTCTATATGCTTTGCTAGTAGAGGAATATCCAACAAAGATAGCCTCATAAGCCTTAGCATCAAATTTACCCAAATTATCCTTAGTATTCAAAACAAAACACTTGCATCCAAAAACTTTAAAATATGCAACATTTGGTTTTCTAGAATGATACATTTCAAATGATGTTTTTGAAGAATTTTTGCACAAATAAATACGATTTGATATATAGCATGCGGTGTTTACGGCCTCGGCCCATAAATATTGAGGGAGGTCATATTCACTTATCATTGTCCTAGCCATCTCTTGAAGTGTTCTATTTTTCCTTTCCACTACTCCATTTTGTTGTGGAGTTCTAGGACAAGACATTTCATGCTTAATTCCCTTTTCATCACAATAAGTCATGAAGAGTTGGTTAACAAACTCACCACCTCTATCACTCCTTATTCTCAAAATCGGAAAACCCTTTTCTTTTTCAACTCTTTTTCGAAAAATTTTAAAATGAGAAAAAGTTTGATCTTTATTTTGTAAAAAGAAAACCCAAGTAAAACGGGAGAAATCATCAACTAAAACAAATGCAAATCTACTTCCATTTAAACTCTTAGTTTTAGTTGGTCCAAAAAGATCCATATGAATTAATTCTAAAGGCCTAGTTGACATGATATCCTTGATTGGTTTAAAGGAAGACTTGGTTTGTTTCCCAAGTTGGCACGCACTACAAATGCGGTCTTTCTCAAAATTCAAGCAAGGTATACCCTTCACCAATTCCTTTGAATTAATCCTAGAAATATGGTCAAAAGATGCATGTCCTAATCTTCTATGCCAAAGCCAAGAATTTTCATCAAAAGCATTTAAGCATTTAGTAGAACAATCTAAATTAAGCATGTCAATAATATAAACATTATTATCACGAAAACCGGTGAGAATACAAACATCGGATTTAACATCAAAAATCTTACAAGAAGTATCATCAAAAACAACTTTAAGTCCACGATCACAAAGTTGACTAATGCTAAGCAAATTATGTTTTAAACCATCTACTAAAACAACATTCTCAATAATAGGAGATGCACCAATTTGAATGTTACCTATACCGATGATAGTTCCTTTGGAGTCATCCCCGAAGGTGACGGTGCCACCTTCCATGTACCTTGATAGGGTTGTGAAGTTGTTGATGTCCCATGTCATGTGTCTTGAACAACCACTATCAAGGTACCACCGCTCCCTACGTCTTGGAGCTTTGGTGTGTACCTACATCAAACAATTTAAGACTTGATTTTGGTACCCACATTTTCTTGGGTCCTCTAGGGTTAGTGTCATGAACCCAAACAAGATTATTTGTTCTATTTAGTTGATCATAGCAAAACTTAGCTAAATGTCCATTTTTACCACAATATGTGCATCTATATACTCTACCATATTTAAAAGCATAATGGGTGTGTGATTTGTGAGCATGAGCATTGTGAGCATGAGCATGAGAGGTGCTAGCAAAAGAATTTTTATCTTGTGAAATTTTAGCATGTGAAGTGTGCTTTTTAGAAAACATGTTCTCAAGTTTCTTAGTATTGAAAGCACAATCATTTAAAACTTTTTCAAAATCATTCATTTTGGATTTAAAAGAGGAAATTTCTTTTTCATCAATAATAGGAGATTTTGCCTTACAAGTACTCTTGTAGGCACAAAATTCTTTTTGCATGGAAATGAAATTAGAAGAAATATCATCTTTTTCTTTAGAAACAATGGCAAGTTGATTCTTAAGAAAAGCAACTTCTTTTTGTAATTTTATGCATTCAAGTTTCTTGTTATCATAAGTTTCAGAAAGTTCTACAAAAGCATGCACTAGAACTTCCTTACTTACATCATCATCTTCATCATCAAGGGATTGAGGGGTTACCTTGGGTGTGTTTGCCATGAAACACATATTAGCTTGATCCACCTCCTCTTCGGACTCGCTTTCCGAATCCCATTTTGCTTTGTAGACTTTCTTTTCCTCCGGCTTCTTTGGCTTGAAGGAGGAAGTCATTTTCTTCTTGAACTCCGGACAATCCGCCATGATATGTCCGGGTTTCCGGCAATTGTAGCATATGATCTTCCGCTCCTCTTTGCCTTCAAATTTTCTCCGGAAGTTGAGCTTGTTCTTCCGGTACATCCTCTTGACATTCCGCACAAGTAGAGTTAGCTCCTCATCTTCTTCTTCGTCATCTTCATCGTCATCATTGGTGGATGAAGTCTTGAAGGCTATGGATTTCTTCTTTGAAGTAGTGACCTCCTCTCTTGCCTTCTTCTCCATCTCATGGGTCTTTAGGTTCCCAATGAGACTAATGAGGTCCATCTCGTCCTTGTCGTTCAACTCCTTCAAGGTGGTGGCCTTGATCTCCCATGATGAAGGAAGAGCCCGAATTACTTTCCGCACCTTTTGATCGTTGGAGATGTCATCACCTAAGGAAGAAAGACCATTAGTGATTTTAGTAAACCTTGTAGCCATACTATCAATAGACTCATCATCAAGCATTTTAAATGACTCATATTGGGACCTCAAGAGATCTATCTTTGCTCTCTTGACTTGTGAAGTCCCCTCGTGTGTGACCAATAAGTGTTGCCAAATCTCATAGGCGGATTGGCAATGAATTACCCGTGTAAGGTCATCCTCATTCAAGGCGGTCAATAGGGAGTTTTGGGCCTTGGAGTTAGCCTCATATAGTTTAAAGTCAAGGTCGGTCCAAGTGCTCTCATCACCATCGGGTGCTTCATAGGGTTTGGTCAAGGACTTGGCTACTAAGCTACCCAAAGATTGCAAAAATATAGTCATCCTAACCTTCCAAATTGGGAAATTGAGGCCATCAAATTTAGGTGGGGATTTAATGTTGTCGGCCATGTTTACTAGTGATGAATGGATAATGAAAATGTTGATTAGCAAAATTTTAAGGATCTCTCTATGGATGTTAAGCCAAACCTAGAGTCCAAGCTCTGATACCAATTGAAAAGTCACCTAGAGGGGGGGTGAATAGGTGACAATGCTAATCAAAGGGCAAATAAAAATTTAAAGCTACAACAATTATAAACAAGAATCACAAGATGAATGCAAGCAAGTAAGTATGACAATGAATATGATGAGCAAGTAATAAGTGCAATCAAAGTAGAGTAAGAATTGCAAGAATGTAAACCAATCGCAAACACAAGGATATGTTATCGAGGTTCGAGCACCCAGCTCTACTCCCCGCCTTCCCCAGAAGGATTCCGACCACTTCCACTATCACAAAGATCTCAAATACAATGGAGTACCCAACTCCTACAATCTCAAGAACAAGTAATTTCCTTGGTAGTCAAAAGACCACAAACTCTCTCTTTCAAATATCTCTTCCCTTACAAAGGTCCTTAGAGAATATTGAGTAGGAATGAAGCTCTTGTTGTAAGTGAAGAAAGAAAATTAAATCAGAGAGTATTTGAAAACCCTTCAGAAAATCAGTGAGAAATTCAGCACAAAAACCAAGAAACAAGTCTCTTTTGAAAGCCTTAAACTTTTGAATTTTCTAGCAAAAATTGTTGTTCCAAATCTCTCCCCAAACACCCCTATTTATAGGAGAGGGCTAGGGTTTAAGGATAAAACATAATTACTGATGTTTAGGAGGTAATTAGATCAAAATATATCCTTAAACGACTTTTTAAACACAAAAGATAAAAATAAACAGCTCACTAAAAATCTGCCCGTTACTGTTCAACGGACACATCGGTCGACTGGGCCGGTCGACCGGTAGATCAAAAATTTGACCGTTATAGGCCAGCGGTCGACCGACCCGGTCGACTGAGAAAACCTGTGAGCAAAAACAATATCTCGGTCGACCGCCCCGGTCGACTGGCAGACATGCACACTGATACGTGCCTCTGCCAGAACTGCGGTCGACTGGTCCGGTCGACCGGACCCGACTGACACAGACTCGGTCGACTGTCCCGGTCGACCGGATCAGGTCAAAAATCAATTTTAAGAAAGAAAACAAAGAGGATTTTGATTTTAACAAAAATACTTTTGAACAGGGAATAGTATAAAATATAAAGATGTATTTGTAGGCAAAAACTTGTATGCAAAATATTTTTGTATAATTATAAGAAATTATTTTGGAATGAGCATGTGCGCAAAAACGTGTGTGATAGAGCTTCAAACCTATCCACTATTCTTTAACATACTATAAACTGAAAAACAAATTACATGAAGACTTCTTGAGCTATCTTCAAGTCTTTGAGCCATCCAATGCCTTGCTAGTGCCTTCTCTTCTATGATCCTTCCTTGATGTGCAATTTGCCTTCCTTACTTTGTGGAACTAAGAAGTTCTTGCAATAGCTAAGCGAATGGTCTCTAAACATGGTACAAACCTGAAACTCATCTTAACAAACTTGTTAGTACCAAATAGCTCTAATTTGGTTTGTCATCATCAAAACACAAAACAATTGGAGAGTGTAACCTCTTGGGCCAACACCATGAAGGTCGGCCGACTTCAAGCTGCGGTCGACCGTCCCGGTCGACCGGCTGAAGCCAGGAAACAAGGTTAAGGGATTAAAAACTTGGCCTTTTTGGCTAAAATAAAATCCCATAAAATACTGAAAAATCTACAAAAATAGTTTTACCAATATACTTTGATAAACAAACATGCTTGCACAAAATCAAGGCATGTTACAAATAATTTGGACTATTTTGTAACTTAGAAATTTTGGCTTAAAAACGAAAACTGTATTTTTCAAAATTGATTTTTCCAAAACTTCTCCAAATACAAAAACAAGATATTCTAAACTCTTTTAAAGCATAGAGTGTATGGATATGATCCACTACACAAACATGGTGAAATATCTATGTTTTTGACATTAAGCACTAAACATGGTTTTGGTTAAAACATAAAACTTGAATACCAAAAATCAAAACACTTGAAGTCTTCACTTGAATACAAGTTTGATTTTTGGTTAAAATTATTTTCTAAAACAAACTTAATCAAGAGTGTGTGTGTATTGAATACTTGAGCAATCCACCAACTATTCTATCCTTTACATTTTATCTAAAAATAAAATCTTCTAAAAACAAACCTGACACAAGTCTTCATCTTCTTGAAGTCTTCACTTGAAGCCTTCTCATCTTCTTGACTTGGTCCAAACACGATCCAATGGCTCTTGGATCAAACCGTACTAGCTCCAAAACTTGACTTCAAATCCTTTGTTGAAGCTATGCACCTACTAAGATCTTGATCATAAATCTGTCACTAATTAAACACAAGATCATTAGTACTATAACTACATGAGTTGATCATCATCAAAACTAGAGTGATGGGCCTTCGGGCCAACAATCTCCCCCTTTTTGATGATGACAAAACTCATGAAGTTATATATGCATGGATTAAGGTAAAACTTCAAAGAAGCTCCCCCTTAACTCATGCATCACAAACAAGCAAATAAATATGCAATGTATGCTCATAAACATGTATGCAAATCTAGGAGATAAACATGTCAATCAAGCAGAAAACAAATCAAATTCTTTTTCTCCTATTTACAAAACAAAACATATATGCATATAAAAACTACTTCCCCCTTAAGCAAGGAAAACAAATAAACATGCATATATCTCAAATACTTCTCCCCTTTTTTGTCAATCATCAACAAAGGGGTTAAAGTAAAAACAAAATCAAATAAAAAATTTTCTCCCCCTTTTTGTCCGAAACAAGGAACCAATGAAGGGGTAAACATCAATCAATAAAGATTATATGCGATATACATTCATGAAGAGGAAGACGCTAAGTTAGCTTCCCTACACATATGCATTACATGAAGAAGGGATGACAAGCCCCCATTCACATAACACATATTATGTAATGCATAAGAGGAGATGTGAAGCTCCCCCTACACACGTGTACCACATAAAGAAGAGTTTTCAAGCTCCTCAATATACAATACACTCAACATGAATCTATATGTAGAAGAGATGTTAAGCTCTCCTTGCATATAGGCAATACAAATCAAAAATTTTGATTTTTCTTATAAAACAAAATTTTGAATTTTCTCAATAAAACAAATCTTGAGAATTTTTTCTTAAAAATTTTATTTTCTTATCATAAATAACTTTGTGCTTTAAACATGTAAAAATTTTAACTCAAGCACAGATAACTCATATATATGTATGAAAAATGAGTATACCAAATGAAATTGATACATACATATATAAGAAAACAAAATATGAGTATATACAAAAATAGAGTCAAATTGATACCAATTGAAATGATTCAAAGATACCAATTGAAACAATAATAGGATCATGTGTATATCTCATAAACATTGAAGAATAAATAACTAGTTAAATTAATTTTTGAAAAACTAGTTAAAGATCCTTCAAAACCATGAAACCAAATCATATGTATTTCATGAATCATACCAAATACACAAGAAATGACACTCAAAATCGGTTAAGCTCATAAAAGTGTTCATGAATCAAAGTCATGACAAAACAAATGAAGTATGAGTGTACAAGAATCATGTATATAGCATTTTCATGAAAATAGTCATTAAGGCTCAAAAACAAACATGAAAATTCATTTTTCATTTTAAAAACAAATTATTCATTTTATTTTATCAAACAAAACATGAAAATTTATTTTTCATTAAAAACAATAAACTTCTAGGTATATGCATGATTTATCTAAATCTAACAATATGCATACATATCCCAAACATAAAACGAGTCTATTAATAGTATTTGCATGAAGGCAAGAGACTCAAAAAGGATATACATGTATATTTATTAGATTTGAATAAAAATTACATATACATGAAGTAAAACATGAAAATTGGCAAAACAAGTATAAATGAAAGAATCATCAAAACTAGGCTATACATGTGCATATAGTGGGTACAAATGAGCATGAAGTGCAAACATATATGAATCAATTTGTTGCTCACTAATTGTACATGTATAAATCAAAGTTTTAATAAAAACTACATTTAAACTAGTATTTACCACATGAAGCACAAAAACCTAAAACATGAACATGCTATAAGATAGTACAAATGAATAAGCATGTAACTAAAATGAGAGTTTAGAAATAGTTACCAACTAAGGAACTATGTTCCAAAACACCAAACATGGTGGTTGTCCCACCAAACCTCCTTGATAGCGGTGCATCAATTATATGTCCTTCTAGTCCATGCATCCACCACCAAGGCACCATTCCTCTCACGTCGTATGAGAGCCCTCACCTACATCAAAAACACACGGTGGGGGTTTTGGTTCCCATTTTCTTTTGGGTCCATGGGGGTTAGTCTTGTAAGGCACCCAAACATTTTTATTAGCAAAATTTATATGATTAATCTTATCATAACAAAACTTTGCTAAATGGCCTTTGCGGTCACAATGTGTACACTTGTACACCTTAGGATGCTTATGTGTGTGAGTGTGATCATGACGTGCAATATAAGCATATGCATGATGAGGATGATGATGTGTATGAGAATGTGGAGTTTGTTTCTTTGAAAATAAGGACTCCAATTTAGAATGGTTAAATGCACATGAGCTCAAAGTGGAGCTCAAACAATCAATTTTCTTTTTCAAAACATTTATCTCATTTTCATTAATAGTAGCATGTAAGGCATGATGAGATATAGAATCATTTTTCTTTTTCTTAGAAACTTTTTCTTTTTCACAAATTTTTCTTTTTAAACAAGAGTTTTCTTGAAAAACAACTTCTTTTTGTTTTTCACACCAAAACAATTTTATTTTTCAAAGACATATTCCCTTCACATAAATCATTCAATTTAGACATTAAGGAAATATTCTCATTTTTCAAAACTTCATTTTCTTTTTCTATGCATGCAACCTTATTTTCTAATGAATCTTTTTCATTAAGCATGCAATCAAATTTCTTTTTTAAATTTTTATTATCTTTTCTAAGCATGTCATATTTCTCAAGTAATTGTTGGCAAAATGAAGTGAGCTCATCATATGACATGTTATCATCTTCTACCTCGGATTCGGTAGTTACCTCAAGGGAGTTATCCCCTTGGACCATATAGCACAAGTTGGAGGTGTCACTTCCAACATCCGAGTCGCTCCCCGCATAGTATTGATCTTTTTCGCCAAGGGAGAGGAGGGTGTTCCATGCTACAAAAGCCAATCAATATTAGAAACCCTAGATAAATAATCATCATTTAGGGTAGACTTTAAAGCATGAAGGGCTTTTGCATTAGCCTTATTATTCTTGCTATTAACATATGAATCTTTAGTGGTAGCAAGATAAACATGAATGCCTAGGGCCTTGAGGTACAAAGACATCTTAACCTTCCAAATTTGGATGTTAAGAATGTCAAACATGGGTGGTGACATAAAGTCCACGGTGTGTGTACAAAATATTGTGATTAGCCTAAAAAGAGGATCTTTAACTCTAGATTGTAAGACCCAAATTCAGAGCACTTTGCTCTGATACCAATTGTAGAATCACCTAGAGGGGGGTGAATAGGTGATGGCTAATCTAATGGTCACTAAATAACAAATAATGCGGAAGTACAAACTATTATGACCTAAACAAACTATTACACTAAACACCACATATAACACAAGAGTGTAGCCGAATTCCCCGTGAAGGGCTCTGGACTAACTCCTCTAGATTCCCCTAGATAAAGGTTGAGGTGCCACGTTGGCTCTCTTGGTTAAATACAAGTGTTAGCAAACAAACCCAAGCAAGTATATCAATTAAGCACAAAAGTATATCATGCATATAAAGATAAAGACAAGATAAGTATGCAAGATATAAACAATAAGGGGGAGAGAGAGAGAGTAAGAGCAAACGCAAACACAAGGGATTTGTTTCGAGGTTCGAGCACACTTGCTCTACATCCCCGGCTTCGGCACACGAAGGATTTTCACTATAATCGATCCCACCGGATCACTCCTCGGTGTCGCAACACCTACAAGCTCTCGGACTCTCTAGCTCGTACACACCGCAAGCCCCACAAGCTTGCCGAGGCCGCACCTCAAACTAAGAGTTCACACACGAACTCTAAACAACCGCGAACGCACTCGTCCGCCTCCTCAAGAAACAAGAAATGATCTCTTGGTGATCTAAACACTTTGATCACCAATAAAAACTCTCACTACAACACTCCTATGGATAGATAAAGCAATGGATAGCTCAAGTGTTTGTGTGAGAAAACAAGGATGGAAATGGCGGAGGAAAACTCAAAGAAATACTTTTAGACACTCTTGATAAAAACTCTCCTTTTGATTGGAAATATTTGCTCTCAAATATGTGGAGAAACCTCTTGAAAGGATAGGAAAAACTGGCACAAAAACTCTCCCAAAATCTTATTCAAAACAGCCCCCAAATGGCCCAATTTATAGGGCTCCAAAAACTAGTCCGTTGGAGGTCTGTCAGGCCTGTCGGTCGACAGCCCGGTCGACCGGCCAACGGTCATATTTCAGACCGTTGTGCCATCGATCGACCGGTCGGTCGACCGAGCCAGGATACAGAGAGCAAGTCTCTCTGTCCGATCGACCGCCTAGTCGACCGGGGCTTTTCCAGAGAGCAGAGCTCTCTGGATGGTCGACCGGGTCGGTCGGCCGGCCCTCCTGCCAGAACTGGCGTGCACGTCTGTGCACGTCGGTCGACCGTGAAGGTCGGCCGACTTCAAGCTGCGGTCGACCGTCCCGGTCGACCGACTGAAGCCAGGAAACAAGGTTAAGGGATTAAAAACTTGGTCTTTTTGGCTAAAATAAAATCCCATAAAATATTGAAAAATCTACAAAAATAGTTTTACCAATATACTTTGATAAACAAACATGCTTGCACAAAATCAAGGCATGTTACAAATAATTTGGACTATTTTTGTAACTTGGAAATTTTGGCTTAAAAACGAAAACTGTATTTTCCAAAATTGATTTTTCCAAAACTTCTCCAAATAAAAAACAAGATATTCTAAACTCTTTTAAAGCATAGAGTGTATGGATATGATCCACTACACAAACATGGTGAAATATCTATGTTTTTGACATTAAGCACTAAACATGGTTTTGGTTAAAACATAAAACTTGAATACCAAAAATCAAAACACTTGAAGTCTTCACTTGAATACCAGTTTGGTTTTTGGTTAAAATTCTTTTCTAAAACAAACTTAATCAAGAGTGTGTGTGTGTATATGAATACTTGAGCAATCCACCAACTATTCTATCCTTTACATTTTATCTAAAAATAAAATCTTCTAAAAACAAACCTAGACACAAGTCTTCATCTTCTTGAAGTCTTCACTTGAAGCCTTCTCATCTTCTTGACTTGGTCCAAACACGATCCAATGGCTCTTGGATCAAACCGTGCTAGCTCCAAAACTTGACTTCAAATCTTTTGTTGAAGCTATGCACCTACTAAGATCTTGATCATAAATCTGTCACTAATTAAACACAAGATCATTAGTACTATAACTACATGAGTTGATCATCATCAAAACTAGATTGATGGGCCTTCGGGCCAACATAGTGGATAGTTGAAATCCTTCTGTGTGAAGGAGGGAACGTAGAGCAGTGGCTCGAACCTCGAAACATATCTATGCGCTTGCATTTGGATTTTCTCTTTAACTTTCTCTCTCTTTATATCTTGCATTGCTTTACACTATCCATATTCATATGCTTGATATTGTTTGTGTGCTCACACTTGTGTTCAACCAAGAGAACTTCTAATAGCACCTCAACTATTAGTTTAGAGGAATCTTGAGGAGTAGTTCCAGAGCCCTTCACGGGAAATTCGGGCTCACTCTTGGTTACACAGAGTGTGTTAGCAATTAAGTTTTTAATTCCGCATCATTCGTCCTAAATTAGCTTGTGTACCTATTCACCCCCCTCTAGGTGTACTTACAATAGCCTCACCTATACAGCAAGGTATAGCCTCGCCTATATGGCAAAGCTAACCCGACTTTAGAAAAGGCCAAGGCATAATTTCCCCTTTATGGTAAGGCTAACTCAGCCTTAAAAAGGCCAAGGCATAGCCTCGCCTATATGGCAAGGCTAACCCGGCCTTAAAAAGGCCAAGCCATAGCCTCACCTATACAGCAAGGTATAGAGGCTAAGGCATAGCCTCGCCTACATGACAAGGCTAACCTCGCCTGAGAGATGCTTTCGCCTAATCAGGCAAGTCGTAGCTTCGCTAGGAAGCTTGAAAGGGTTAAGACCTTTTTTCAATTTTGCCAAATACAAAGATTAAGATAATTTAATCCCTGAAATAGTTGTTAAAGCTAAAATTGAGGGAGATAAGCTCCCTAAAATCACCAATTAATTAGTTGAGTCTCTGAACAGTCGAGACTTACCCGCTATGAGTCAGGTGACCGGAGTAAGGGTCTCCATCACCTTAGGGGTCTCGGCCTCCTTGCCCCGATGGTGAGAAGATGCCACTGAATCTCGATTTAAAGAGATGAAAAAGGCGAAGACTTTGGTGTTTTCAAAATCTGCAAGGAGGGAAGAAAGAGTTTTGTTGAAGCCTCATAGAAAAGAGAGAAATATTTCTCTAGAAAAGGCTGCAAGAGTCCTATTTAGAGGCCCCATGGCCTAGCATCGTCACTGCCACTTCAAATTTTGAAGCGCCTATGAGGCTAAAGCACTCAAGTATTTAGCCTCAGGAAAGGGAATAATCTCCCTCGAATGCATGCGAAGTTGTTTAGGCTTGAAAAAGGGAATAACCTTCTCGTAATACATGCGAAACTATTTAGCCTCTGAAAAGGGAGTAACCTCTCTCATAGCACATGTGAAGCTAGTGCTAGGCAGCGCTGATATGTCATCTTCGCTTTGTAAGTGAAGTTATAAACCTAGAGACGAGGCTATCTCAGTCCAGAGGTGAGGCTATGAGGCGAAGCTACAGCTCAAGTAGCTTCGCCTACCAAGTTTCAGCCATGAAGAAGCTGTGTTCAACCACGAAGGCGAAGCTAAAATTCACATATATGTGGTCTTTTCTTTAACAATTAAAACAATTCAAAATAAATTTGAACCATCTCATTGCAGATTTACGAAAACTTTGAAGGGGGTTTTGTTGACACTCCAAAAAGATAAATTCCCCAGGTAGCACTTCAACTAGTTTGAACGATATATGAACTTGTCGATATTTACAAAAGACAAGATATGGACAAACTGACAACTAGGTTTTGTCCATCCTCAAAGATAAAGCTATGACTTAAAACTTACTAATCTAGTGAAGTAGACAGTAAGCCAAATATCACCTGTGAAGAGGCCTAAGCATGGCCCAAGAGGATAGCTTCGCTTGAAGTTTTATAGCTTTGTTGAAGGGCTTAAATATTAGCCTCACCTGAAGCTTTTCTTGTGACCCTCGCCTGAATCTCTTCACAGCTCTGCAAAGAGTTAACTTTCAGCTTTTCTTGAAGCTAATTACAGCTTCGCCAGAAGCTAATACTAGCTTTGCCTGAAGTTTTCTTGTAGCTTCGCCTGAGGAGCGGTGCTAGCTTCGTACGAAGCTAATTTCAGCTTCGCTTGAAGCTTTCTGTACCACCTACGGGAGGGTTTATCAAGTCAACACTTGACCGTCTTTAGTGGGCTAACCCCACTACTTTACTTGGGTGAATGCCACTTTAAGTGGGCAGTTACATCCGCCCACTTTAAGTGGGCACTCATTCCACATTAAGTGGAGACCAGCCAGGTCAAATGACCATTTTTAGGCTCGCGCGAGCCTATCTAGCCTCACATAAGGCATGTATTTAGCTTTGCAACAGGCTTTACAGTCTCGTGCGAAGCTTAAAATAGCCTCTGGCACGAGGCTAACAGACTATTACCAGTCTTGCTGAATTCTAGGGGCAGTTACGCCTCTCATAGCCTATAAATAGCTCGTTCTTGGAATGAACTCGAGACTGGCGGGAAAGAAGCTAACTAATTTAGTTAAGAGAGAGCACGCATCAGCATAGCCAACTCTCTCTCACTTCCAAGAAATTCAAAGAACTATTTCTCTAAATTTAGGGTGTCAATACCCTAAGATCTTCTTCTCTCAAGGAATCTTCAAAACTAAGCGAGAAGAAATTCCTTAAGACTCCATCGATCACATCGTCAACGAAACAAAGTGGTCGTGACTTGATCAGACTTCTACGGCACACTTTCTCAGAATCTCAGAAGAGACACTTGTAACTTTTTCTCTTTAATTACTTGTAATTTCTCTTCAAAATTTTATAAGTTTTCAAATTTTAATTTCAATGGAAAATAATTGCTTGGCTAGATTGAGCATAATGAAAAAAAGATTAAAAATTATATTAATTGTCACTTTAATATAACTCTCTCTTGAAAAAAGATTACATCCAGTGTCACTCTACATATAACTCTTCCTCTTCTTCTCTTAACTTTCTCTAACCTAAGTTGTAAATAAACTAAAATTTATATTATAAAAAGAAAGAAAAACTAAACTAAACTAAAGCAGAAACTAACCTAGAATTTCTCTCTGCAAAGTGGTACCCTTTTGCCTTCAGAAATTGCAGTATTTGTAGGATAAAAGGAGTGCCAAAGGGTGGTGAAGAGATGAGCTTAAATCATTGGCCCAACAGTCCATGTTATCTCTTTGTATATTGATAAATTCATCTCTGGACTTTTAGATTTAGGATTATCTTTGTTGATTTCTCAAGTAAGGATAATAAATCCAAATAAATCTGATTTAGTTGGAATAGATTTGGGAATATCCTCTCTCTGTTATTCTATATTTTCTGGTAGGATTTGCTTCTGGATTTGGTAATATCCTCTTTTATCTTCAAGAAACCAAATAGATCCATATAAATCTAATTTAACTGATCTTTATTTGATATTATCTTCAGTTAACCAAATATATTCAATTAAATCAGAGTTTAACCGGATTTTATTTGGTATTATCTTTTCTCCCTTCATTAAGACAAATTTGCAAAATAAGACATTAAGACATGAAATTAGCAGGATTTATTAGAGGATAAATGTAAGAATATAATAATATATATGTAATAAACGTGTTCAATCACATAATACTGGGGTTGGGACATATGCTGATTCAGATAAAACCAATCTGGCATACTTGATTAGTTAAAGTTATGAAATATCGGGTTGGTATTATCTGAAAAAAAGGTCGAGGTGTAATATGAATTACTATTAAAATTGAAAGAATTGTTGTTATAATCCATTTCAAACAAACTGACAAAAAAAATAAAAGAAAGTAGGAATACCGATGATTAAGCTGAAGGTACTCTGGGCTCCTCGCAATACGTACAATCATCTTCAAACACTGGTCAATAAAATAAAATATCTTATACCTAGATATGCAAATCCAAGGTCGTCATAAAGTGACCTAATGAGTGTGTAAAATGAAGAAAGTGTGAATGTGCATATACATGTGTACATATTACGATACTACTATGAAAATACAAGATAAAGAATATCATGAATAAAACTTATAATTCATCACTATAAAGAATATCATGAATAAACTGTAATATAAGAGATATCTTATCAATGTAATTAAAACAACTGATACTCATATGTGTGTAACCTAGTATATGTCTCTAATCTTATTAACCTAACTAATGTGGTACTTAGTTGCGTCCCATACCACAACTATTTCCCCACATATCAATCAAGATTATCGTTTGTGTGACTGCCTGAATGTAGTGCATATGTTTTAGAAGGGTATCATGCATGCTCGGTACCACGGTGTAACACCCCTACGTTGAACCAGGACAGGTCACAAAGCCTAATAACTGAGACACAGCCCCACACAAAAGACAACTGGTGTGGCGCCATAATCCGGGCAAAGTCCTGACAACTGATAACTAATTAACTAGGTAGTCACCTTGGTTCCCCCATGGTGGAACCCAAATATCGGTTAACCATCACAAGTCCTTCCAAAATACAAGACATGTATTATCCAGCAATTACCCCTTTTTCCTGTGTTGTAGTGTCTTTGATTAACATGTAAATAATATAATTATTATTAAAGTGTAATAGTAATCAAAAATCTCCAACAACTGTTGATGTCATTAATAACTAATAACTGATAACTGATATTTGACAACTGACATCTGATGAAGAATATTAGAAATATAAAGTCATTAATAACAACGATCTCAATAATAACTAATAACTGATGCCAAACTCTGAAAATATAAGATCACTGATATTAATGAGATCACTATCACAATACCTCTATCTCTATATTCAATAACTGACTAGCTTTAATAACTAGAAGCTAATCATGAAGTGAATTACTAAATATCCTTAAGGTTGAACTAAATCAACATAGATCGAGATCATAACTAAATAGTAGAATATCCTCAAGCAACATGTAACCTAGAATATCTCTACATCTAATATTCAACATTAGTAAGATCATCAATACTCAGATAAGTAATCAGTGAATAGATCTCAAAAATACTTACAATCAATAATCCAACTATCGTCATTCTCGTCTGAGCACTATTCAAGATCTAGTAAAAAGAAAATAAATCTCAGATCAACTCCAACTCTAAATAAGTCCATATATCCAAATGAATCTCCATCTGAATTATCATCAAATAAAGCAATGTCAAGTATGATAAATAATTCACATGAAACATAAACTTTTAACCACAATCACGAGCCAATCAAATTCAAGATCAATTCAATTACAGTCCAAATTTTCTCACAACTAGATCCGAATCCAGAATAATAAACAACTAAATAAGAACTAATAAAAACACTAATATTCTAGTGACAAAATACCGAGTCCATATACGTTTAACATCAAGATTACATATGACCCATTATCTAGAATATATCTAAACTCTCATATCATATAATAATCCACGTCTAGTAATTCATTGCATGACTGAAACATCCACTTTTCAACTAATCCAATCACTCTGATCGAAATATTTAATCATCAGAGCCAGACTCTAAATCATAACAGCTAGTATCATTTCTAAACACTAAAAATTAAACATAACTAACTAATAACAAAATAAATAAAACACATAACAAAAACAAACACTCTCATTAACTAGGTAAATGAACTGTCCATAATAAATTAAATGAATAAGGTGATCACTCACATGAAATGACAAAATAATTTGCAGAATTAAAATAAACAAAATAAACAAGTACTCACATGAAATGATACATTATAATGCACCAATAAAATAACTAAATAAAATAAACACTCTCTAATAGCAATAATTAAAACATACACAAAAAAAATACTCACATGAAATATCACAGATCTGGGTACTGGTTCAGAAACAGGTCGGATCTACCTCTACTCGGATCTGATTCTCCTCTCGCCGTGCGTGTCGGGTCCACTGTGAACACAACTCCGAGTTCAGATCTTTAGTTATTGGACCTGGGTCGGTTGTACACCTGCAACACATGCAACACACATGTACACATTCATAGAGAGAGATATATAATCTCACACACACTTAACATAACACACACACATGCACATAAATACACGTTCACACACACACTTATACACAAATATACACATACATAACACACACGTACATACACATGTACACACAAACACACACAACACACACACAACACACATACATTCATAACTATAGAGAGAGATGAATACAGACCCACATAAAATACACACACTCGTAAAGAGAGAGGGAGATAAAGAGAGATGGGGAGAAAGAGAGAGGTACTGAGAGAGAAGGAAAAACTCAAGCACACACTTACACACGGAGTGAGATGGAGAAGATGACGCGGATGGTGGGGTTGTACCGCCTAGGCGATGGACGGCTCTGACAGAGGAAGGAGGAGGCTCACGGTTGCTCATTGGAGATGGTTGTACGCGTGCAGGGGAAGAACATGGCAGAGGCTCTAACAGATTGTTGTGCGGGGCTTCATCGGTGGATGGGGGAGGCTATGATGTTGCAGGTGGAGGTGGCAGCCATGAGGAGAGAGGCCTCTGGTGTGCATTGCTATAGGGGGTTGTGCGCTGAGAGGAAGAAGAAGTGGGCACGGCTGTTGGGCGGTGGAGCTACTGGCCGCGGAGGAGATGGCTCGGGCTATTGGGGACTAAACTAAGAAGGAGAAGATGAAGGAGAGAATGATGATGATGATGAGTGGGGGTGGTGCAAAGGAGCTGCAGGTGGAGACCGTGAGGTGGCAAAGGCCCATCACTCTAGTTTTGATGATGATTAACTCATGTAGTTATAGTACTAATGATCTTGTGCTTATTTAGTTTCAGGTATTTGATCAAGATCTTAGTCGGTGTTTAGTTTCAACAAAAGATTCAAAGTCAAGTTTTAAAACTAGCACGTGTTGATTTAAGAGCTCGCGCATCAAGATCGTATCAAGTACTCAAAAGGAGTCCAGCTCATGGATCAGGGTTTGTACCAAGTCAAGATGGAGAAGAAGATTCTCAAGAGAAGGCTTCCAAGACTTGTGTCATGTTTGTAAGTGTTAAGATTTTTATTTTAGACAAAATGTAAAGGATAGATTGGTTGTGAATTGCTCAAGCTCATACATACACACACACATACAAAAGATTTACATGTGTTTTCTTAAAATAGTTTTGATTTTAGAAAACACTGTTTTGATTTTGAGCTTCATAGTATATATCTTTATGTTTCATGAATAGAGTTCATCAAAATGAGGTTACATGGCTTATAAGTATTTTAAATTTCATCCATACACATTATTGGTTCAAATATTAGAAAAACTTATTTGATGTTTTTATATCATGTGTTTGAGTTTTGTATTTCTTAAGACTTATTTTAGAGCTTCTTGTCAAAAACATAGATATTTCATCTTATATATGTATTGGATCATATCCATACACACTAAGCTTCAAAAGTGTTTAAAATATCTTGTTTTTATATTTGAAGAAGTTTTGGAAAAACCATTTTCCGAATTGAAGATTGTTTTTGTAAAATACGGATTTTTGTTTAAAGCTAAATTTCTATATCACAAAAATAGTTTAAATAGTTTATAATATGTGTTAATTTTTTATCAAATTATTTGTACTTCAAAGTATTTCAATGAATTAATTTTTGTGAATTTTATGTGATTTTATGGGATTTTCTAGGAGTTTAAAAGACCAAGATTTTATCCCTATAATTTCCTGACATGGCCTTCTGGCGGTCGACCGACCGGTCAACCGATCCAGCAGTTGGTCGATCAGGCGGTCGACCGATGTGCACAGATACGTGCACGGCCCTTTGGCTTAAGGGTCGATCGACCGGGCGATCGACCGATCTGGCCCCGGTTGACCGGTCGATCGACCGTCTAGAGAGCTTTGCTATCTGGATCTTGCCTCGGTCGACCGGGCGATCGACCAGAAGGTCAAGTGCCGGGTGCGGTCGACCGGCAGCCCCAACGGTCATAAATATGACCGTTAGTCGGTCGACCGGCTGACAGTAGAATATCTGCCGAGTTAGCTCCCAACAGCTAGTTTTTGATCCCCTATAAAATGGGGCTCACTTGCCCTATTTTCTCCAAGATTTTGAGAGGGTTTTAAAGCCACTTTTCCCCATCTCTCATAGAGTTTTTCTCCACCTGTTTTAGGGCTAATAATTTCATATCAAAAGGAGAGTTTTCAAGAGTGTTTTCAAAAGAAATTTCTTGAGTTTTTTACCACAACTCTATCTTATTTTTCTCACATAATCTTGAGGTTTCCATTGCTAAATTCATCCTATAGGAGCGAGAATGTTTTTAGGTGATCAAAGTGTAGAGATCACCAAGTGTTCATCTTTGTATTTGAGAAGACGAACTTGCGGGTTTGTGTTGTGACGAGTTCTTGTGGGAGCTCGGTGTAGATGTGCGGCCTCGGCAAGCTAGTGTGCTTGCATGTGTTGTTCTTGCAGGAACAAGAGAGGGACTAGTGAGTCTAAGAGTTCTAGTGTGAACTCGTTGTAGGTGTTGCGGTACCGAGTAATCTTGCAGGATCGATTCTAGTGGAAATCCTTCATAGTGTTGAAGGCGGGGACGTGGAGCAAGGGTGATCGAACTTCGAAACAATTCTCCCTCATTTGTGATTACTCTCTCTCTCTCTCTCTCTCTCTCACTTGTGTTTATATATCTTGCATACTTATATTATTTATCTTCTTATATGCTTGATATATTTTATGCTCTATTGATATATGCTTGGGATTATTTGCCCACACTTGTATTCAACCAAAAGAGCCATAGTGGCACCTCAACTCTTAATCTAAAGAATTTTGAGGAGATAGTCCAGAGCCCTTCACCGAGAATTTGGCTACACTCTTGTGTTATACCTTATGTGTTAGCTTAATAGCTTTAGTTGGCATAAATAGTTTTTAATTCCGCATCATTTGTATTAGATTAACTAGTACACCTATTCACCCCTCCCTCTAGGTGTATTTTTAATTGGTATCAGAGTTTGGTGCTCTTGATTTGGGTCTAACAATCTTGAGTTAAAGATCCTCATTATAGCTAATCACAATATTTGTTTACACACACATATGAATTTCACAACACCTCCTATATTTGATATTCTTAACATCCAAACTTGAAAAGTTAAAATGTCAATGTACCTCAAAGTACTAGGAATTCATGTTCATTTTACCACTATTAAGGATTCATACTGTTTAAATGGCAAACATTTAGAGGCTAATGCAAAAGCCATCCATGCATTAAAGAGTACCCTAAACGATGATTATTTATGTAGGGTTGTTAACTTTGATTCTATTTTTGTAGTATGGAACACACTTGTCTCTCTTGGTGAACAAAAGCAATACTACATGGGGAGTGACTCAGATGATGGAAGTGATGCTTCCAACATATACTACATGGTCCAAGGGGATGACCCCCTTGAGGTAAATTCTGAATCCGAGCTTGATGAGGATGTTGACATATCATATGATGAACTTGCTTTATTTTGTCAACAACTTCTTAAAAAGTATGAATTGTTAAAAATGGAAAACAAAATTTTAAAAATAAAAATGATTTGGTTTCAAAAGAAAAGAATTCTTTTAAAAATAAATTTAAATGTGTTTCAAAAGAAATTACTTTTTAAAAAAGGAGAATATTTCCTTATCTTCAAAATTAAATGACATTTGTGAAGGAAATAATTCTTTGAAAAATAAAATTATTTAGGTGGAAAAAGAGAAAGAAATTGTTTTGGAAGAAAATAACTCTTTAAAAAGAAAATTTGTTTCAAGAGAAAAAGAAATCATTTCTAAAAAGAAAAAGATAGTTGATTCTCAATTTAGCTTCAACAAACGAGTTTTGGAGCATACACATGTTGATTCAAGAGCTCGCGCGTCAAAATCGCATCTAGCACTCAGTTGGAGTCAAGCTCTTCGGATTGCGTTTGGATCGAGTCGACTTGGAGAAGGAGTTTTACAAGAAGACTTCAGTTTGTATTTAGTTTAGTATGTTTAGATCTTATGTAAAGATTAGATAGTGTTGATATACTCAAGTTCACGCACACACAAGTTTCAATATGTTTGGTTTTCGGTTTAACCTATTTTGGATTTCATGTCAAAAACATAGATATACACTTTACATGTGTATTGGATTCTATCCATGTACAATATGCTTCAAAATTGTTTCAATATCATGTTTTTGTATTTATACAAGTTTTAGAGAAAACGGTTTTTCATTTCAAAAATTCAAGTTTTGGAAAATACGAATTTTGTGTTTAAGCCTAATTTTTATATCACAAAAATGGTTCAGATAGTTTGTAATATGTGTTGATTTTTGGTCACACATGTTTGGTATTCAAATATCTTACAAGAACTTATTTTTGTGATATTTATGTGTATTTATGGGATTTAATTGGTATTAAATTAACTAAGTTTTCTGTCCCAGAATTATCAGCCAGACTACACTAGCGGTCGACCGGCCGGTCGACCAGACAAGGAGTCGGTCGGCCAGACCGGTCGACCGATGTGCACGAGAGACGTGCACAAGTCAGCCTAAAAGTCCGATCGACCGCGCGGTCGACCGGCTAAAAGCACCAAACACTCGGGTATTGGTCGGTCGACAGGGCGGTCTAATGGAGGCACAATGGTCAGAAATATGACCGTTTGCACCGGTCGACCGCCCAACGGTCGATCGGGCGGTCGACCGGAAGGGCATTTTTGCCATTTCCTGCCGCCAACGGGCAGAATTTTTAGAGGCTTATAAATAGCCCCCTCTTCGGCTGTTTTAAACAAGTTTTTAAAAAAATAAAAATTCCCATATTTACAAGTGTTTTAGCAGCAAAGTTTTAAAGAGCTTTGGGTTAAAAAGATTTATCTTTATTTGTTTTAAAGTGTTGGAAAAATCAAAGAAAAAGAGAGTATTTGGGAATTGGCTTTTGATCTTTATTTATACATCTATCTTGTGAAAATTTTCAAGTGTTTTTCTTTGTTATTTTCATTCCAAACACATTATTTTCTCACACTTGAGCTATCATTTCTATCCTATCTATAAAATCTTATTTTTGGTGAGAAAATTAGTTTGTGGTCTATTGTGATCACCAAGGTTGTTTGTGGTCTTTGATATCACCAAGATTGTAACTTTCTCTTTGCTTTGGTTTGTGCCTGTCCCTCTAAGTGTAGAGGAGGTTGTGCTTTGGGTTTTGAGTTCATCCCTCTTGTGTAGAGGTGATTGAGATTGTGATTTGGATTTGTGGTTATCCCTCTTGTGAAGAGGTGATTGTGGTTGGTTTGGCATTGGGCCTTATCCCTCTAAGTGTAGAGGTGATTGTTGTTTGGCTTAGTGCCTTATCCCTCTAGTGTGACGTGATTGTTGTTGTGCCTAGCCTCCTGTGTAGAGGTTATTTTGTTGGAGAGAGGAGTTGTATACTTCTAGTTTGTATTACCAAATCCTCAGTGGAGGTTCCCTGTGTGGGAGGTCCTGTGTGGACGTATAGTGGAAATCCTTCTGTATGAAGGCAGGGACGTAGAGCAGTGGCTCGAACCTCTAAACATATCTCGGTATTTGCGATTGATCCACTATCTCTATACTCTCTCTTTTATATCTTGCATTACATTATATTGTTCATATCATATATATGCTTAGTATTGTTTGTGTGCCTCACTAGTATTGAACCAAGAGAGCTTCATATAACACCTCAACTCTTATTTAGAGGAATTTAGAGGAGATAGTCCAGAGCCCGTCACCGAAATTCGGCTACAATCTTTGGTTACACTTAGTGTATTGCAATTAATTTTTAAATTCCGCATCATTTGTCATTAGATTAGCCATACACCTATTCACCCCCTTCTAGGTGTATTTTTAATTGGTATCAGAGCCTATACTCCTGATATTAGGTTTAAACACCTAGGAGTGATATCTTGGCTTACTAATCTAGATTTGTATTTGCACACATATTTGCTTACACACACTCATAGATTACCTTGCCCCTCCTATGTTTGATGTTTCTAACATCGATATATGAAACTTAGGATGAGTGCCTATTTAAAAACTCTAGGTTTGCATGTTTATCTTGCCACTACCAAGAAAATCTATTTTGGTAATGACAAGTACATTGAGGCTAATGCACAAGCCCTAAATGCATTAAAACAAACATTAAGTAAAGAACATTTATCTATGATTTCTCATTGTGATTCTGCTTTTACAGTGTGGAACACTTTGACATCTCCCGAACTTCAAACGACAAACTTTGTGGAGAAAGAATCTAGTGGAGATGAGTCCGATGATGCTTGCTACATAGTCCAAGGGAATGACCCCTTGAGGTAACTCGGATACTCAACTAGATGATTGTGTTAATTCTTCTGCTAATGATATTATGAATGCAGATGCATTAAATGAAGAATTATCTTTAGTGTGTGAAAACTTGCTTGAAAAGTACCAAGTTTTGAAAAAGAAAAGCTTTAAATTAAATAAAAAAATAAGGATTTGTGTTCAAAACTTGATTTGATTTTGCAAGAGAGGGATGAGATTTCAAGTGAAAGGGACACATTGAAATCCCAACTTGACCATGCTCTAAATGAAAACAAAATTTAAAAAGTAAAAATGATTGTAATGATGTTTTGAAGAAAAATGAGGTTTTGTCTTCAAAACTTGATTTTGTTTTAAAAGAGAACAATTCTTTGAAAAATAAAATTAATTTAATTTCAAAAGAATTGGATTTAGTTTCAAAGGAAAACTCTTCTTTGAAAAATAATTTTGATACTCATGTTTGTCATGTTCCAATGCCTTCTTCTTCTATTGATAAACATGTTGGTTACTCTACTTTGTCTTCAAGTATTAATAATGATATTTGCATGTTGAAGAAAAGTGTTGATTATTTGGGCTCCACTTTGAGCCAATGTGTTATAGATCACAAGAGATTGGAATCCATGTTTCGTAAGAAACATGCACCACATAAACATGCACACAAACTATGGCATAGACATACTCGTCATGTTCACACACATGACACTATGTATGCTCATGTGTACACTTGTACACATTGTGGACGAAAGGGCCACCTTGCAAAATTTTGTTATAATAGATTAAATACTTCAAATTTTGAAAATAAATTTATTTGGATTAGGAAAGATTCTAACCCTCATGGACTCAATAAGGTATGGGTACCAAAAATCACTCCTATTTTATTTGATGTAGGTGTGAGCTCTCACTTGACGTGAGAGGTATTGGTGCCTTGATGGTGGATGTATTTGAGCTTGATGGACACCATATTGGATGCATCACCTTCAAGGATGTTCGGTGGGAGGACCACCATGATTTGGAGATATAGAGATTAGACCTAATGGTTTTGGTAACTATCTCTAACTTCCATTTAGTTTACATGCTTTCATATTATTGATTTTTAGCATGTTCATTATATTAGATGCAATGTAAATTGGACTTGCGATATACATAGATAGTCTTTGATATACAATCATGTTCATATGGACTTACATTATTTTGTATTCTCACTTTTATTTAGCTATTGTGTATATCCTAGTCTAAAACATGTGCATTTAACATAATGATCATATTAGTTTATGTTTTCTTTTATACTTCATGTTTTGATTACTTGTTTAGTTTTCATTAAAACTTGTGTCAATACTTGTATAACTAGTGAGCCACATTTGATTATTTTATGTTTGTGCAATGTTGCTCATTTGTAGCCATTAGATGTACTTGTATAGCCTAATTTTGATGATTCTTGCATTTTAACTTGTATTCCCTATTTTTGCATATGTTTTCATAATAATGTATTTAGCCTCATATATATGTCAATTTTGCCAAAATTTTAATTATACATGTCTATTCTAGAGTCACTTGCTCTTCATGCAAATTCTTTTATGAACTCACTTGTATTTGGGATATGTATGTATACTTTTAATTTAGACAAAACATACATATACCTTGAAGCATATTTAGTTTTGATAAATTCTTATTTTTGATAAAAGGAATTCCATATGAGTTTCATTACCTAATTCCATGATTATGCTTTTCACATAATTTTCATACACTCACATTATTTTTGTTTACTCATTACTTCGTTTTATGAGTACATTGTTGAGGTTTATATATCTTGAGTATCATTTTGTGTAAAATTCATGCTTCATGAAATATATGATTTGGTTTCATGTTTTGAAGAATCTATAACTAGTTATTTTAAAAATTATCTTAAACTAATTCATATTCTTCTACTGGTAGAGTTTTCAAACATGTTAAGATATTTTCAAATCATGATTTTTGAAAACCCCTACCATCGAAGGGCGATTGGATGGGCGACCATGGCTTGTATACCCTTATTGAATATCTATTAAACATGTGCATAAATAGGGTGGTAGGTATGAGTTATACACATGATCTTCATGTTATTTCATTTTTGTACACTCATATGTGTTTCTTATATAAGTATGCTTCAAACTTCAATTAGTATTAATTTCTATTGGTATATTCAATTTTATACATATATATGATTTGATTGTGCTTACAACATCTTTACATCTTAAAGAACAATTATTTCTTATTAAGCTTGATTTAGTCCATAATGACAATTATTTTTCAATTGGTATCTTATACAAGCTTATGCATTATTTTTATTAGTATTTCATAAAGGGGGAGAAAATTCATGTTTAATCTTTCAATCGGTTTTATTTTCAATTGGTATCTTACTCCCACTCTTTATGATGAAAAATACTTTAATTTGGTATGTGCTAACATTTTCAATATTGATATCAATAATCTTAAATTGGTATTATTCTCAATTTGATATCCTTATTGCAAAATGAGTTTTATTTACTAAAATTTGATTTTACTTTCAATTGGTATCAAAAATTTACTAGATATTTTCAATTTGTACAAATTGATTTCAATTGGTATCAAACTTACAATGTTTCATTTTCATTTGATATCAAAAATCTTATATTGATATCTTAAATAATTTGTTTATTTACAAGTGGTACCAACATTTGTTTTTGTCAAACTATAATTTTCAATTGGTATCTACAATTTAATTTCATTGGTATCAAAATTTATTTTATTGACTTAAGAAAATTCATAAATTTGTTTTATAAGTGATTTCAAAATATTTTGATATGTATTGCTTATATGTAAGGGAAGATTAATATCTCCTCTACATATAAATTCATGTTGATTGTATCTCACATTGAGGAGCTTGACCTCTTTTCTTTATGTAATATACGTGTGTAGGGGGAGCTTTACATCTCTACTTATGCATTGTATATTATGAATTATATGGTTAGGGTCTAGTTATATCTTTTCATGTAATGCATGTATGCAGGGGAGTTAACTTTACGTCTCTCCTCTTCATGAATGTATATCGGATATATCTTTATTGTTTGTTTTTCCTTCGCCCCTTTGTTGATGGATTGAGAAAAAAGGGGAGAAGTATTTGGAGAGTTTATATATGCATGTTTATTTTATTTCCTTGTTTATACAAAAGGGGAGAGAAGAATTGTTTTGCATTTTTATTTCCTTATTTATGCATATATGTTTTATTTTGTTTATGCATTTCATTGTATATCTTTATGTTTATTGCTATGCATGAGTTAAGGGGGAGCTTCTATGAAGCTTAACTTTAATCCATGCATATATAACTCCATGAGTTTTGTCATCATCAAAAATGGGGAGATTGTTGGCCCAAAGGCCCATCACTCTAGTTTTGATGATGATTAACTCATGTAATTATAGTTTACTAATGATCTTGTATTTATATAGTTTCAGTTATTGACCAAGATATTAGTAGGTGTTTAGCTTCAACAAAAGAGTTTTGGAGCTTACACGTGTTGATTTAAGAGCTCGCGCGTCAAGATCACATCTAGCACTCATTGGAGTCAAGCTCTTCGGATCATGTTTGAATCGAGTCGACTTGGAGAAGGAGTTCTACAAGAAGACTTTGATTTGTATTTAATTTAGTATATTTAGATCTTGTATAAAGATTAGATAGTGTTGATATGCTCAAGTTCAAACACACACACAAGCTTCAATATGTTTGGTTTTCGGATTAATCTATTTTTGATTTCTTGTCAAAAACATAGATATACACTTTACATGTGTATTGGATTCTATCCATATACGATATGCTTCAAAATTATTTCAATATCATGTTTTTGTATTTATACAAGTTTTGGGGAAAACGGTTTTTCAATTCAAAATTTTAAGTTTTGAAAAATACAGATTTTGTGTTTAAGCCTAATTTCTATACCACAAAAATGATTCAAATAGTTTGTAATATGTGTTGATTTTTGGTCACACATGTTTGGTATTCAAATATCTTACAAGAACTTATTTTTATGAAATTTATGTGTATTTATGGGATTTAATTGGTATTAAATTAACCAAGTTTTCTGTCCTAGAATTATCAGCCGACTACACTGGTGGTCAACTGGCTGGTCGACAGACCGGACCAGTCGACCGGACCAGTCGACCGATGTGCACAGGCCAGCCTAAAAGGTCAACCTTTCGCGCGGTCGACCGACTGAAAGCACCCAACTCTCGGGTGCTGGCCGGTCGACCGGGCAGTCGACCGACAGGCTTGGCCGGTCGACTGGGCGGTCAACCGGAGGCACAAGGTCAGAAATATGACCGTTGCACCGGTCGACTGGAAAGGCATTTTTACCCTTTCCTGCTGCCAACGGGCAGAATTTTTGGAGGCTTATAAATAGCCCCCTCTTGGACTGTTTTAAACAAGTTTTTAGAGAGTAAAAATTCTCATCTTTACAAGTGTTTTAGCAGCAAAGTTTTAAAGAGTTTTTGGGTTAAAAAGATTTATCTTTATTTGTTTTAAAGTGTTGAAAAAATCAAAGAAAAAGAGAGTATTTGGGAATTGGTTTTTGATCTTTATTTCTACATCTATCTTGTGATTTTCCAAAGTGTTTTTCTTTGTTATTTTCATTCCAAACACTTTATTTTCTCACACTTGAGCTATCATCTCTATCCTATCTATAGAATCTTATTTTTGGTGAGAAAATTGATTTGTGGTCTATTGTGATCACCAAGGTTGTTTGTGATCTTTGAGATCACCAAGATTGTAACTTTCTCTTTGCTTTGGTATGTGCCTATCTCTCTAAGTGTAGAGGAGGTTGTGCTTTGGGTTTGAGTTCATCCCTCTTGTGTAGAGTTGATTGAGATTGTGATTTGGGTTTGTGGTTATCCCTCTTGTGAAGTGGTGATTGTGGTTGGTTTGGCTTTGTACCTTGTCCCTCTAAATGTAGAGGTGATTGTTATTTGGCTTAGTGCCTTATCCCTCTAGCGTGAGGTGACTGTTGTTTGCCTAGGCTCTTGTGTAGAGGTTATTTTGTTGGAGAGAGGAGTTGTATACTCCTAGCTTGTATTATCAAATCCTCAATGGAGGTTCCATGTGTGGGAGGTCCTGTGTGGACGTATAGTGAAAATTCTTCTGTGTGAAGGCGGGAACGTAGAGCAGTAGCTCAAACCTTGAAACATATCTCGGTGTTTGCGATTGATCCACTATCTCTACACTCTCTTTTATATCTTGCATTGCATCATATTGTTCATATCATATATATGCTTAGTATTGTTTGTGTGTCTCACTAGTGTTGAACCAAGAGAGCTTCATATAGCACCTCAACTCTTATTTAGAGAAATTTAGAGGAGATAATCCAGAGCCCGTCACAGGAAATTCGGCTCCACTCTTTAGTTACACTTAGTGTATTGCAATTAGTTTTTAAATTCCACATCATTTGTCATTAGATTAGTCATACACCTACTCACCCCCCTCTATGTGTATTTTCAGGTGTGGGCTCTCACATGACGTGAGAGGTATTGTGCTTTGGTGGTGGATGCATGAGCTAGATGGACATACCAAATGATGCATCACTATCAAGGATGTTTGGTGGGAGGATCACTATGGTTTGGAGACTTAGTGATTGGTTCATTGATTTTTATAACTATCTCTAACTCCCATTTTCATTTACATACTTTCATATAAATATTTTTAGCATGCTTTGGTTACAATGCTTATTATGTTAAATGATTATGTTTTGTATTCCATGTGGTGATTACTTATTCAGATTAAATTTTCGTTAAAACTTATATTTATACTTGTACAAGTAGTGGGCTACACTTGATTATTATATGTTTGTGTCTTATTGCTCATTTGTACTCATTACATGTACATGTATAACCTAGTTTTGATGATTCTTTTATTTATACTTATTTTTCCTATTTTTGTACATGTTTTGCTTCATGTATATGTTATTTTTTTTTATCTTAAACTTATAAATATACATGTATATCGTAGAGCTACTTGCCTTCATGCAATATACTTTTGTGGACTAGTCTTTATTTTGATATGTATGTATACCTTTAATTTCAACAAAACGTACATATATTTGATGCTTGTTTAGTTTTGATGATTTTCATGTTGTTGATAAAAGAATTTCATGTTTATGTTGAGCCTTATTGATTTATTTCATGAATATGCTATTGCACTCATATTATTTTTTACTCATGACTTTGTTTTCATGAGTTTTATATAAGAGCTTTATAGATTTCGAGTGTCGACCCTTGTGTATTTAGCTTTTTTCATGAAATATATGATTTGATTTTATGTTTGAAGGATCTTTAACTAGTTTTTCAAAAAAATTACTTTAAACTAGTTATTTATTTTTCATTTGGTAGTGTTTTCAATCTACAACTATTTTCAAATCTTATCTTTGAAAACTTTTACCCTTGAAGGGTGGATGGTTGGGCGACCATGTCTTGTATACTCTTATTGAATATCTTTTAAACTTGTGCATGAATATAGTGGTAGGTATGAGTTATGCACATGATCTTCATGGAATTCTATTTTTGTACACTTATATTTATTTTCTTATATATGTATGCTTCAAATTTCAATTAGTATCAATTTCAATTGGTAATTCCATTTTCATACATACATATATATGATTGTGCTTGTTTTATAATATGTTTACATTCTTAAAGCACAAATTATGCTTATGTTAAGCTTGATTTTATTCCTAATGTTAATTGGTACCTTTACAAGCTTATGCATTGATTTCAATTGGTATTTATTTGATATCAAAATGTACTTCATGTTTCACCTTCAATTGGTATCAAAATCTACTATTGATATCTTAAAGTTTTTTCTACAAGTGGTACCAACTTTTGTTTTGTCAACTACAATTTGATTTCATTTGTATCATAATTCATTTTGTTGACTTCAAGAAATTTTAAAATTTTGTTTTAAAAGTGATTTCAAAAATTTTCTTAAAATTTGTTGATATATATTGCCTATATGTAAGGGGAGCTTAACATCGCTTCTATATATAGATTTATGTTGAGTGCATCTCATATTGAGAAGCTAGACCTCTCTTCTTTACGTGATACACGTGTGGAAGGGGAGCTTAACATCTACACAAATACATTGTATATTATGCTTTATGTAGGTTAGGGTCTAGTCATCCCTTCTCCATGTAATGCATGTATACAAGAGGAGCTCACTTAGCGTCTCTCTCTTCATGAATGTATATTGCATCTACATCTTTATTGTTTGTTTGTCCTCACCCCTTTCTTGATGAATTGACAAAAAGAGGGAGAAGAATTTAGTGAGTTATATATGCATGTTTATATCCTTATTTATGCATATATGTCTTATTTACTTTATGCAATTTCATTGAATATCTAATTGTTTATTGCTATGCATGAGTTAAGGGGGAGCTTCTATGAAGTTAATCTTTAATCCATGCATATAAAACTCCATGAGTTTTGTCATCTTAAAAAGGGGGAGATTGTTGGCCCAAAGGCCCATCACTCTAGTTTTGATAATGATTAACTCGTGTAGTTATAGTACTAATGATTTGTGCTTATTTAGTTTCAGATATTTGATCAAGATCTTAGTCGGTGTTTAGTTTCAACAAAAAATTCAAAGTTAAGTTTGAAGATAGCACATGTTGATTCAAGAGCTCGCGCATCAAGTACTCAAAAGGAGTCTAGCTCATGGATCAGGGTTTGGATCAAGTCAAGATGGAGAAAAAGATTTTCAAGAGAAGATTTTCAAGACTTGTGTTTGTTTATAAGTGTTAAGATTTTTATTTTAGACAAGATGTAAAGGATAGATTAGTTGTGGATTGCTCAATCTCATACACATACACACAAAAAAAAAAGATTTACATGTGTTTTTTTAAAATAGTTTTGATTTTAGAAAATACCGTTTTGATTTTAAGCTTCATAGTATATATCTTTATGTTTCATGAATAGAGTTCATCAAAATTAGTTTGGTTTATATGTGCTTTTGATTTCATCTATACACATTGTTGGTTCAATTGCTTAGAAAAACTTATTTGATGTTTTTATATCATGTGTTTGAGTTTTATATTTATCAAAACTTATTTTAGAGCTTATTGTCAAAAACATAGATATTTCATCTTATATGTGTATTGGATCATATCCATACACACTAAGCTTCAAAAGTGTTAAAAATATCTTGTTTTTGTATTTGAAGATGTTTTGGAAAAATCGTTTTCCAATTTGAAGATTGTTTTTGTAAAATACGGATTTTTATTTAAGGCTAAATTTTTATATCACAAAAATGGTTCAAATAGTTTGTAATATGTGTTGATTTTTTATCACACATATTTGTACTTCAAAGCATTTCAATGAACTTATTTTGTGAATTTTATGTGATTTTATAGGATTTTCTAGGAGTTTAAAAGACCAAGATTTTATCCTTAAAATTTCCTGACCTGGCCTTCTGTCGGTCGACCAGGCGGTCGACCGATGTGCACAGATACGTGCACGGCCCTTTAGCTTGAGGGCTGGTCGACCGATCTGGCCCTAGTCGACCGGTCGGTCGACCGTCCGGAGAGCTTTGCTCTCTGAATCTTGTCTCGGTCGACCAGGCGGTCGACCGGCAAGTCAAGTACCGGGTGCGGTCGACCGGGCGGTCGACCGGTAGCCCCAACAGTCATAAATATGACCATTGGCCGGTCGACCGGCCAGTCAGCCGACAGAAGAATATTCTGCTGAGTTGCTCCCAATGACTAGTTTTTGATCCCCTATAAAATGGGGTTCACATGGCCTGTTTTCTCCAAGATTTTAAGAGGGTTTCAAAGCCAGTTTTTCCCATCTCTCTTAGTATTTTTCTCCAGTTGTTTTAGGGCTAATAATTTCATATCAAAAGGAGAGTTTTTAAGAGTGTTTTCAAAAGAAATTTTTTGAGTTTTCCACCACAACTCTATCTTGTTTTTCTAACACAATCTTGAGTTTTCCATTACTAAATCCATCCTATAGGAGTGAGAGTGTTTTTAGGTGATCAAAGTGTAGAGATCGCCAAGTGTTCATCTTTGTATTTGAGGAGGCGAACTTGCGGGTTCGTGTTGTGACGACTTCTTGTGAGAGCCTGGTGTAGAGGTGTGGCCTCGGCAAGCTAGTGTGCTTGTGTGTGTTGTTCTTGCGGGAATAAGAGAGGGACCAGTGAGTCCAAGAGTTCTAGTGTGAACTTATTGTAGGTGTTGCTGAAATCACCTAGAGGGGGGTGAATAGGTGACTAGCTAATCTAATAATGAATTAATACAGAATTAAAACTATTTATGAAAACTAAAAATTCTTATGCACAACACACCAAGTATAACACAAGAGTGTAGCCGAATTTCCCGTGAAGGGCTTTGAACTATCTCCTCAAGATTTCTCTAGATAAGAGCTGAGGTGTCGCTTTGCTTTCTTGGTTGAATACAAGTGTGAGCAAATAATCCCCAAGCATATAACAATGTGAGCACAAATATATTTCAAGCATATAAAGATGAAAGCAATTTAAGCATGTAAGATATAAACACAAGTGGATAGAGAAAGCAATCGTAAACACAGGAGATTTGTTTCGAGGTTCGAGCACACTTGCTCTACGTCCCCGCCTTCAATACTATGAAGGATTTCCACTAGAATCGATCCCACCGGATCACTCGGTGCCGCAACACCTACAGGAGTTCACACTAGAACTCTTGGACTCACTAGTCCCCTCACTTGTTCCCGCAAGAACAAATACACGCAAGCGCGCAAGCTTGCCAAGGTCGCACCTCTACAACGAGTTCTCACTAGAACCCAAAACAACACGAACCCGCAAGTCCGCCTCCTCAAAACAAGAATGAAGACTTTAGTGATCACAACACTTTAATCACCTAAAAATAATCTCACAACAACTCTCCTATAGGAATGACGTAGCAATGGATAGCTCAAGTATGTGTGAGAAAAATAAGGATTAATTTGGTGGTGAAAAACTCAAAGAAAACTCTTTTACAAAACACTCTTGAAAATATCTCCTTTTGATATGGCAATTTTGGCTCTTAAACAAGTGGAGATAGACACTAAAAGATGTATCAAAAACTAGCTTGAAAACCCACTTAAAATCTTGTATAAAACAGTCCATGGGAACCCCAATATATAGGCATTCAAAAACAAGTCATTGGGGTCCAAATCTGCAGCTAACGCTGCTGTCGATCGACCGCCCGGTCTACCGCCAACGGTCAGATTTCCGACCGTTGGGAAGGTCGGTCGACTGCTTTCAGGGCAATAGCCTAGAGGTCGACCGGGCCATTTTCAGAGAGCAGACACTCTCTAATGGTCAACCATGCGGTCGACCGGCCCTGGCCGTGCACGTTTTATGCACGTCGGTCGACCGCCCAGTCGACCGACCCCTGGCTCGGTCGACCGTGCGGTCGACCGGCAGAAGGCCAAAAAACAGTTTTGGGGATTTAAAAACTTGACTTTTTATCTTTAATAAAATCCCATAAATACTCTAAAAATATACAAAAATTAGTTCAGTAATATACTTTGATATACAAACATGTTTGAGTAAAATCAAAACATGTTACAAACATTTTGAACTATTTTTGTGACTTAGAAATTTTGACTTAAAACAAAATCTATATTTTTCCAAAACTTCTTCAAATACAAAAACAAGATATATTAAACACTTAAAGCATAGCGTGTATGGATATGATCCACTACACATATATGTTGAAATATTTTTGTTTTTGTCATTTAGCTCTAAATAAAGTTTTGATAAAAACATGTATACTTTGAAGCTCAAAAATCAAAACGGTATTTTCTTCAAAATGAAAACACTTTTATAAAAACTCATCTAAATCTTGTGTGTGAGTGTATATTATTGGCCCAGAGGCCCTTCACTCTAGTTTTGATGATGATTAACTCATGTAGTTATAGTTTACTAATAATCTTGTAATATTTAGTTTCAGATATTTGATCAAGATATTAGTAGGTGATTAGCTTCAACAAAAGTGTTTTGGAGCTTTCACTTGGTGATTCAAGAGCTCGAGCATCATGTTCACATCTAGCACTCGGTTGGAGTCAAGCTCGGTGGATTACGTTTGGATCGAGTCGACTTGGAGACGGCGTTCTACAAGAAGACCTCGGTTTGTTTAGTTTAAGTTTGTGTTTAGATCATTGTAAAGATTAGATAGTGTGATATGCTCAAGTTCACAATACACACACAAGTTTCATGTTTATTGGTTTTTGATTTTCGGTTTAACCGATCTTGGTTTTTAAGTCAAAAACATATATATAAATTCTTTACATGTGTATTGGATTCTATCCATATACAACATGCTTCAAAGTTGTTTAAATATCATGTTTTTGTATTTGCATGAGTTTTGGAGAAAACGATTTTTCATTTCAAAAATCCAAGTTTCGGAAAATACGGTTTTTGGTTTAAGGCAAATTTTCTATCACACAAAAATGGTTCAAATGGTTTGAAATATGTGTTGAATTTTTATCACATATTTTTATTTCAAAGATCTAATAAGAACTAATTTTTGTGAAATTTATGTGTTTTTATGGGATTTAATTAAAGATAAAAACTCAAGTTTTTAAGTCCTATAATGGCTAGACTGGCTGTCTGCCGGCCGACCGGACCGGTCGACCGTAGCAGTAGTCGATGGTGGGCCGATCGACCGTAGCAGTAATCGGTGGTGGGCCGGTCAAGCGTGCACACCAGCTTGAGCTAGTGGGCCGGTCGACCAGGCCGGTCGACCAGGTCGGTCGACCGTCTAAAGAGCTCTGCTCTCTGAAAATGGCCCCAGTCGACCGGGTCGGTCGACCGGCAGAGAGCTCTGCTCTCTGTATCCAGTCTCGGTCGACCGGGCCGGTCGACCGAAGGCTCAACGGTCAAAAATAATACCGTTGGCCGTCGACCGGCCGGTTAACTGGAAGGGCATTTCAGCCCTTTCCAGCTGCCAACGGGCCGAATTTTTATGAGGCTATAAATATCCCCCATTTAAGTTGGTTTTTAACAAGTTTTTAGAGAGCAATTTTTCTCACCTTTACAAGTGTATAACAGCAAGTTTTCAAAAGAGTTTTTGAGTTTAAAAGATCAATCTTTATTTGTTTTAAAGTGTTAGAAAATTCAAAGAAAAAGAGAGTATTTGGGAATTAGTTTCTGATCTTTATTTCAACATCTATCTTATGATTTTCTCAAGTATTTTTCTTTGTTGTTTTTATTTTCAAACACTTTTATTTCTCACACTTGAGCTTATCTATCTATCCTATCTATAAGATCTTATTTTTGTGGGAAAATTGGTTTGTGGTTTAGATAGACCACCAAGTTGTTAACCTTCCATTTATTGTGATATCCCTCTAGTGAGAGGTGATAGTATTGGTATCCCTCTTGTGTAGAGGTGATCGTGGAGGTTGTGTTGGAATCCCTCAAGTGTGAGGTGATTGTGTTTGTGTGGCTTTGAGCTTAATCCCTCTTGTGAGAGGTTGATCATTGTTTGGCTAAGTGTCATCCCTCTAAGTGTGGAGGAGATTGAGTTTATTGGTACCCCTCTAGTGAGAGGTGGATATTGTGTTGGTTTGTGCCTTGCCTCTATTGTGTTGGTTTGTGCCTTGCCTCTAAGTGTAGAGGTTGTATTTGTTGGAGAGAGGAGTTGTGTACTCCCGATTGTATTTGCCCAAATCCTCAGTGGAGGTTCCCTGTGTGGGAAGTCCTGTGTGGATGAGTTAGTGGAAATCTTCTGTGTGAAGGTAGGGACGTAGAGCTGTGTGCTCGAACCTCGAAACATATCTCGGTGTTTGCGTTTGATCCACTTTCTCTAACTCTCTCTCTCTCTCTCACTTTGTGCATTGCATTGTCATATCATATATACATGCTTGGTTGTGTTTGTTTGTGTGCCTCACTTGTGTTTAACCAAGAGAGCTTCATATAGCATCTCAACTCTTATTCAGAGGAATCAAGAGGAGTTAGTCCAGAGCCCTTCACCGGGAATTCGACTACACTCTTTGGTTAAACTAAGTGTGTTGCATTTAGTTTTTAAATTCCGCATTATTTGTCATAGATTAGCCTTACACCTATCACCCCCCTCTAGGTGTTCTTTCAATTGATATCAGAGCCTATGCTCCTGATATTATGTTTAACCACCTAGGAGTGAGATCTTGGTTGCTAATCTATCATTTGCATTTGCACACTTATATTGTTTAGATACACTCATGGACTTCATGACCCCACCTATATTTGATACTTCCAACATTGTTGTTTGGAAGGATAGGATGTCCATGTACCTAAAAACCCTAGGCTTGCATGTTTTCCTTACTGCTACCAAGAAATCCTATCTTAGTAATAGCAAGCATATAGAGGCCAATGCATAAGCCCTAACGGCACTTAGAAGCACGCTTAACAAAGAATATTTGTGTATGGTTTCTCATTGTGATTCCGCTTTTGCAGTGTGGAACACATTGACTTCTCCCGCGCTCCAAAAGACGAATCATATGGAGATGGAATCTAGTGAGGATGGATCCGAACAACGTTGCTATATGGTCCAAGGGAATAACTCCCTTGAGGTATATTTGGAATCTCAACTAGATGATAGTGCTAGTTCTTCAAGTAATGATCATATTGATGCTGATGCATTAAATGAAGAACTATATATTGTATGTGAAAAATTGTTAGAAAAATATAATCTTTTGAAAAAGAAAAGTTTTACATTAAAAGAAGAAAATAAAAATTTATCTTCTAGACTTGAGATTGTTTTGCAAGAGAGGGATGAGATTTCAAGTGAACGTGACTCACTTAAATCCCAACTTGATCTTACCTTAAATGAAACCAAGATTTTGAAAAATAAAATGATTGCAATGATGTTTTGAAGAAAAATGAGATCTTGTCTTCAAATCTTGATTTTGTTGTAAAAGAAAATGAATCTTTAAAAATGAAAATTGCTTTAATTTCAAAGGATTTGGATTTGATTTCTAAGAAAAATATTTCTTTGAAAAATGATATGGATTCTCATGTTTGCCATGCTAGTATAGCTTCACATTCTAACTTACCTATTGCATGCACCTCTTCTTCCATGATTGAAAATGATATTTGTGTTTGGGCTCCACTTTGAGCCAATGTGTTTTGAACCACACACGGTTGGAATCCATGTTTCGAAAGAAATAAGTTCCAAATATGCATGCACACCATACATGGCATACACATGTGATTAGTCACATATGTTGCATTTACATTGTCACCTTACCATGCTTTTTAGCTAATAAATCCTATTAATAAGTTTTTTTTTCTTTCCTAAATGTAGGCCCAAGTGCTCAAAGAAAGAAAAGAGAAACAAGCCCAAAAGCCCACCAAATTCTGAATTAATTCAGAATAAATTTGAAATGAAGAAATCAGGGGTAAATCTTGGCATATCAAGAGGTTGAGAAGAATCCTCCCTGAATCGAGCGATTGAAGCCACACAATCAAAGACTGTTTCATCAACGGTTGGAGCAGAAACAAGAAAACCAGTAGAAGATACGGGTTACACACCAAACCAGTGATCTCCCCCCTTTTGGTGTGGCCACCTGGCCACACCAGGGCCGCGGAAACGCGGCCCAAGCCGCGTTTTCACGGCTTGTTAGTGGTTGTTGGGGGAGCGTTTGCTCCCCCAATCTTCCCGGGATCCTCCTCGTTTGGTTTTTGGCTATAAATATGGGTTTCAGCAAAGAAAAATGTAGCGAATACTAGGATTAAGTTTTGTGTTTATTTTCTTAGGATTTAGGCTCTTTGTTAGCTAGCACAAAAGTTGTAATCTTGTTATTTACTTTGTAGTCCAGTATCAAAACTTGTGAGAGAGAGGAATTGAGTGCTTGCACTTGAAGATTGAAGTGACATCAATACAAAAGTCGAGCTAAGTTTTCTTCCACTTGCAGTACGGTATGGTTTGGATTATGTCTATATTTTCTTAGTTGTTTTCTATGGATAACTAAATGGTTTTCTGGGCTCGCTATCACAACTCTCTCTTATTCTTCTTCTCTTCTGTTTTTAAAAGAAAAAGACCCAATGAATCATAAGCATGCCTCACTTAAAAGCCTTTCTTTTTGAAAGTGTTCTTGAAGGCACATGAGGATGGGTTTGGATTGTTGAATTCTCACTTCTTTCATGAACATCTCTTGAATTATTTTTACTTCATTCTTACTTCTTCGCGCTTGATGTTAACATTCAATTTTAACAATTTCTTGAAGAAAAGACTCCACTCTTCAACCATCTTATGTGCTTTACTTAAAACTTTCTAAAAATTAACTTTAAGTTTTGCAAATGGTCACTTTGAGGCACTTGATATTTTAATAGAGAATGAACAATTGAGTAGTGAGATAGTGAGCCCAGATTTGGTTCATTATTAAAAACAACAAAATAATTCTCAAGCTTTCTAAATCACCTTCTCCAAAACTTTTCTAAAAGTTGCAATTTCTCTTTTAATCAACTCTTTCTTTCCATTCTCTTTTCCATAAAAACAAAACAAACACAATTCTTTGTTTTTAAGCAATTCACCGAAACGCTTCCATCGCATTCCTCCTCGTGGACACGACCCGTTAGCCACAAGCTACTCGGTAAACTCTTAAACTCTTTGATTGTTCTTTCTTTTAGCAATCAATTTTTGGCGCCGTTGCCGGGGAGGGAACGGTGTAGTTGTTTTTAACAAGTTTTGTGTGTTGTTTCAGGGACTTGAAGATCAGGATCTAGCATTCAAGTTTTGCAAGAGAAGACTTGCAAATTTTGTGCACCTACTCTCGAAAGTAGGAAACAGTATTTCAAGAAATTGCGTTGCAAAATCTGAAAAAATTCATTAGACTAATAAAAACTCTTTTTTGTAGGACATATTGCTCGCAAAAATTTAAGTTTTTATATGTCATATTTGTGCTATTTCTGCTATCCATCATCCATGTTTTAAGCCAACAGTAAAAACACTTATTGAAAAGTTAAAAAAATTGATTAGACGTTTGCATTTTAGACACGAGTCTTTTCAATTCATTTACTTTACTGTTGAAGAGTGCTGGAGCAAGGTACGTATGCATTGCATTCAGAATAGGACTCATTTCTTGGTTGATTTATATCGCTTTGAGTGAATCTTATTTATCTTGTACACTTACACAAATTGATTTTAAGGCAACACCCAATAACAAGATAAGGTGGGGATTTAATCACCCTTCCTTGGCCCAAAAATCAGACTCCAAGCAGTCACAAACCTAAGCCTAAGTAAAATCTGATAGACGTTGGCCTTAGGGACATCTCGAACTCACTAGGAGATTATCCTAAAGAGGGAAGGTGTTGGAAATTGACTCCTGCCAAATCAGTGTCTAGGAAGGGGATTGAGGGCCGAAAGCCCGAAGATTGGTGGTTACTTAATTAAGGAACGTCTTTGACGGAAAACCTCCCACCAATCTTGCCCTGACCTGGCTGATTAGCTTGTCGTCAAAGTCTACATTCTACCTCTTATGGACAATCAACCAGTTAAGAGTTGTCTAGGTCGAGGTTACCTTAGACTAGGCTTGGTTGATTTCTATTGTTGACTGTTAGTTGAACTTGTTTGTGTTTGTGATTGTGTTTGTGTATGCAAGTGTGGTCGAGAGACCCTAATTCATCTAGGTTGACTAGAAACACATCACCACCCAAGTTTGAACCAAGACCAGATCCGGTAATGGCTCAATCAAAATCACTGCAGGATAGGTTCTACCCGATTAGGACCTCACTTCCATCATGCATTCTACTTTCATCGGTTGGTGAATACAATTTTGAGCTCAAGCCTCAATTCATCAACACACTCCCCAAGTTTCATGGCCTAGAGTCCGAAGACGCCTACTTCTTCATAAGAGAATTTGAGGAAGTATGTCTAATGATGAAAATCTCACACCTTGTAGACGATGCTATTAGGTTGAGATTTATCCCTTTCGCACTTAAGGACCTAGTAAAGAAGTGGCTCTACTGCTTAGCGGCCGGTTCTATCACATCCTGGGATAGTTTCATCAAGGTCTTCTTAAAGAAATTCTATCCAATCCATAAAACCGCTCTCATTAGGAAGACGATCATGCAATTCAAGCAAGAACCTCGTGAACCATTCTAGAGGTATTTTGAACGCTTTAAAGACCTCCTTGTCCAATGTCCACATCATGGAATAGAGAAATGGTGACAATGCCAAATTCTTTATGACGGTTTAGACTATTCCACCAAAACCCTCTTAGAAAGTATGTGCCAAGGGAGTTTCTTGCAGAAAGATGAAGACGAAGGATGGGATTTATATGAAAATCTAGCTGAGAAGACCATCCAATGGGAATCTGCTAGTGAGACCTCTAGGAATCCTAACTCCATTTCTTCAAAAGGAGGTCTCCATTCTATCGAATCGTCTATCGCTAATGAGGCTAAGTTAGCTAACCTGGCTAGAAGACTGGAAGCTCTAGAAACGAAAGAACTAAGTCCAGTCAATCAAGTCAGCCCGAACCAATTTCCAACCCCGAGCTGCACTTACGGTCAAGCCATGAATCATGTGTTTGAGGAGTGTCCTGTATTTCAAGCTCACCAACATTTTCCTGAACCGATGAATGCGGCTTTCTTAAGGCCGAACAATGATCCTTACGCTCCAATGTACAATCCTGGCTGGAGAAATCACCCCAATTTCTCATGGAGCCATCAAAATAATGACCACCCACGGCCAAACCATGCAAGCATCTTCCATCATTCCAATTCTTCCAATCATCAACCCAACTTTTCCAATCACCCTCATAATTCTCCCAACAATTTTTCAAATTATCAACAAAGTTTTCCCAACCAAGCTCCACCATCTTCCTTCCAGAATCCTCAACTCGAAAGAAGAATGACTGATTTTGAGAGAAACATGGAAAGGTACATGAAGAACCAAGATTCCCTCATGCAAACAATACAGAGGCTAGAGGGTCAAATGAGCCAGTTAGCCAACCCACAACATGAGAGGCAAAAGGGTACCTTGCCCAGTCAACCAATTATGAATCTTAGGAATTCACAACAAGCTCATTTGGTTGAGGATCAATCATTGAATCAATGTAATGCTGTTCATACATTGAGGTCGGGAAAGAAAGTTGATAACAAAGTGTCAACACCACCTAATCCTAGTCAGAACAATCACACTTCAGCATCCACCTCATCTAATCCCACCCCTCCTAAATTTGATGAATCTGAAAAAGATAAGTCAACCAGTCATTTGCACCAGCCTATAGCACCATTTCCTAATAGGCTGAAAAACAAGCAAAATCCGCACATGGATAAGATAATTGAGATCTTTAATCAAGTGAAGATAAATGTGCCACTTCTTGATGTCATCCAACAAGTCCCATCTTATGCTAAGTTTCTTAAGGACATGTGCACCAAGAAGAGAAAGACTAATGTACCTAAAAAGGTCTTCTTAGCCACTAACATTAGTGAGCTACTATCGGGTCTGATCTCTGTCAAGTACAAGAATCCAGGTAGTCCAACCATTGCCTGCACAATAGAACAAGCCGAGATTAGTCGTGCTTTTCTTGACTTGGGGGCAAGTATCAACTTGCTTCCATTCTCAGTTTATCAACAACTCGGGTTGGGCGATCTTAGTCCAACTCGAGTCACTATCCAACTGGCTGACCGTTCAGTGAAAGTTCCAAAAGGGGAGATTAACGATGTCCTTATCCGGGTTGGGGAGTTTATTTACCCTGTTGATTTCATAGTTCTTGAGACACAACCTGTGTCTAACTCCAATCTTAGGGCTCAAACTCCTGTTATCCTAGGGCGACCATTCCTTGCTACTGCCAATGCCATCATCAATTGTAGGAATGGATCCATGAGGTTAAATTTTGGGGACATGACTAGAGAAGTCAATGTTTTCAACCTAGACAAACAACCTCGTAAGATAAGAGATCAAACATTTGAGGTAAACTTTGTTGAAAACAATTGTGATGAAGAGAGTGAAGATTCTGAAGATGAGTCGCTGTTTCTTAATGAATTATTTAAAAATGAATGCAATTATCTTGATGTCGAAGATCCTCATGTTAGAGTACCCTGTAAAAAGGGGAAAATTGATTTGAATATCTTCACTTTTGATGAGCCAACCAATAATGCATCGCATGAGGATATAATTCAAGAACCTCCGATTGATATACTCTTTGAAAACCTCTTCGAAGAAGAACTCATGTGTTTAGATGAACCAACTAGGGATCTTTTGGTTAATTGCACATCTCTAGGGGAAAGTGTTGACCTAAGCTTTGAGGAGATATATGGAACTGAGTTAGAATTCCTAGGGATTCATAATGAAGAAGTTCCAAATGAGAAGGGTGGTGGTGACAAATTTTGAATAATGATTGTAGCAATATGAGGAAGAAACACCTAAAGGAGATGAGACTGGGGAGGCAGAAAGCTAAAATGACAAAATATTGGCCTCCCCACTGTGCCCTGTAAAGAGGACCCATTGGAATGATGGGAAGAGAGCTAGAGGGATAAGACCGAAAAAGCTCTAGATGTGGGTGAAACTTGATGTTGTACATATTTCTGTATAATATATGCACCTCTTTTACATTTCATTTCATGCAATCATATATTTCTTTCATACATTGGGGACAATGCATGAGATAAGTGTGGGGGAGGGTTCTAACATGACTGATATAAAAAAAAAGAGAAAAATATATATATAAAAAAAAGAAAAAAAACTTTTTGAAGGGGTAGAACAATATTTTGATATATTTTTTGTAAGAAATTAAGTCAATTTTAAGGAATAGGAGAATCATAATTAGGATTTCTTACACTTGGTCAAAATAAGATAACTTGTTGATTTTTAGGGTCAGGAAGAAAATTTGTGAAAGTAATTTAGTCTTGATATTTACCTTGATGACATATGCACACTAAATACACTTACACACTAGGGTTTAAAAACAGAGACTCTTATACTTATAAAAATATAATGAAAAAGAAAAAAAGAAAAAAATAAGTCTAATTATTGATTAGCTAGGTGCTTTGGCCTAAGCAAGCCTTAGTATTTATGCAAAAGATAATTAGATAAGTTTGAAAAAAAAATTGTGTATATAAATCCTCTGATTAAGCTTGGTATTTATGCCTCATGAAGCATAAGTATTCACGCCTAAAAGGGGCACATCGTATAAATAAAAACATTGGTTTCGTGCCCTTATCTGCTCGAGTGTTTAAGTCCTTAGGGGTTTTTCCCACCTGGTGCCCTAAAACTGTCCGGTTTGGGTGTCACCGACTAAAGGCTCGTTACATGGGCAGATTAGAAAGCCTAGTAAAATTGAGGAATAAATTTCACCAAAAATAAATAAATATAAGGCATAGGAGTTAATGTTAAAGAACCCTTAGTCAACTTCACAGTCACGATGGTGCATACGACTCAGGTTAAATTAATAGACTAGATGAGAGTACAATTTGACTCCTTACTTTAATTGATGACATGTTTTTGAATAGAGACTAAGTGTAGGAATGAAAATTTTGATATTCCTATAACTTATAGATTACTTAAACTTTCACAAATATACTTCAAATATTTTCTCCTTTTTTTAAAAAAAATGCTTTTCGAAAATACTAACCTTTTTCTCTTTCTTCATGGATTTTGTGGGTGCAATCCCCTGAAAACCCTTACGAGACAAAACTCGTCCTCTAGGGGTAACCTAGAGGTTTAACGGCTTGTTGCACATGCTCAGTGCAATCGAGTGACCTGCGAAAGTGGTCTAATAATTGATTTGACTTAGTCTGATGTCTTGCTCGAGGGCGAGCAAAAGATAAGTGTGGGGGTGTGATTAGTCACATATGTTGCATTTACATTGTCACCTTACCATGCTTTTTAGCTAATAAATCCTATTAATAAGTTTTCTTTTTCTTTTGCTAAATGTAGGCCCAAGTGCTCAAAGAAAGAAAAGAGAACAAGCCCAAACCCACCAAATTCTGAATTAATTCAGAATAAATTCGAAATGAAGAAATCAGGGGTAAATCTTGGCATATCAAGAGGTTGAGAAGAATCCTCCCTGAATTGAGCGATTGAAGCCACACAATCAAAGGCTGTTTCGTCAATGGTTGGAGCAGAAACAAGAAAACCAGCAGAAGATACGGGCTACACACCAAACCAGTGATCTCCCCCCTTTTGGTGTGGCCACCTGGCCACACCAGGGCCGCGGAAACGCGGCCCAAGCCGCGTTTCCCCGGCTTGTTAGTGGTTGTTGGGGGAGCGTTTGCTCCCCCATCTTCCCGGGATCCTCCTCGTTTGGTTTTTGGCAATAAATATGGGTTTCAGCAAAAAAAATGTAGCGAAGACTAGGATTAAGTTTTGTGTTTATTTTCTTAGGATTTAGGCTCTTTGTTAGCTAGCACAAAAGTTATAATCTTATTATTTACTTTGTAGTTCAGTATCAAAACTTGTGAGAGAGATTGAGTGCTTGTACTTGAAGATTGAAGTGACATCAATACAAAAGTCGAGCCAAGTTTTCTTCCACTTGCAGTACGGTATGGTTTGTATTATGTCTATGTTTTCTTTGTTGTTTTTATGGATAAGTAAACGGTTTTCTGGGCTCGCTATCACAACTCTCTCTTATTCTTCTTCTCTTCTGTTTTTAAAAGAAAAAGACCCAATGAATCATATGCATGCCTCACTTAAAAGTCTTTCTTTTTAAAGTGTTCTTGAAGGCACATGTGGATGGGTTTGGATTGTTGAATTATCACTTCTTTCATGAACATCTCTTGAATTTTTTTTACTTCATTCTTGCTTCTTCGCGCTTGATGTTTTAACATTCAATTCTAACGATTTGTTGAAGAAAAGACTCAACTCTTCTAATCATCTTATGTGCTTTACTTAAAGCTTTCTAAAAATTAACTTTAAGTTTTGCAAATGATCACTTTGAGGCACTTGATATTTTAATAGAGAATGAACAATTGAGTAGTGAGATAGTGAGCCCAGATTTGCTTCATTATTAAAAACAACAAAACAATTCTCAAGCTTTCTAAATCACCTTCTCCAAAACTTTTTCTAAAAGTTACAATTTCTCTTTTAATCATCTCTTTCTTTCCATTCTCTTTTCCATAAAAACAAAACAAACACAATTCTTTGTTTTTAAGCAATTCACCGAAACGCTTCCATCGCATTCCTCCTCGTGGACACGCCCGTTAGCCACAAGCTACACGGTAAACTCTTAAACTCTTTGATTGTTCTTTCTTTTAGCAATCAACATGCTCCTCACATTCATACACACAACACTATGTATGCTCATGTGTACACTTGTACGCATTATGGACGTAAGGGCCACCTTGCTAAGTTTTGTTATGATAGAGTACATGACGAAATTTAGCAAATAAATTTGTTTGGGTTAGGAAAGGTGCTAACCCTATGGACTCAAAAGAGTATGGGTACCAAGACTATCCCTAGTTTATTTGATGCAGGTGTGGGCTCTCACTTGACGTGAGAGTGATGATGCCTTGAGGTGGATGCGTTCCGAACTTAAAGATGACATTTATGCATCACTTTCAAGAAGAGTTTGGTGGAAGGACCACCATAGTTTGGAGACATAGAGAGTTGCCCTCATGGTTTTGGTAACGATCTTTTACTCCCATTTATGTTTGCATGCTTTTAGTTCATTCATTGTAGCATGTCTTGTTTTAATACTCATTATGCCATATGCCATGCTTATTAGACTATTGACATACATATATAGTATGTGAGATCACCCATGTTTATATGGACCCATATTTTGTGTTCTCTCCATAGTTTAGCTATTATGTATATCATAGCTCTAATAACATGAGTATTTACATAATGATCATATGAGTTTTGTTTTGATATTTTACGTTTTGACTACTTGTTTTAAATGTATCCTTCATTAAAACTTGAGTATATGCTTGTACAACAAGTGAGCCACAAATAGATTATTATATATTTGTACCTAATTGTTCATTTGTACCCATGTACTAGCATAACTTAGTTTTAATGATTCATGCATTTTGACTTGTATTCTCTATTTTTTTACATGTTTTCATGTTTGTAATTAGCTTCATGTATATCTATTTTGTCTAAACTAATAGTTATACATATACATCCTTGAGCCACTTGCTTTCATGCATATACTTTTGTGGACTCATTCATGTTTGGATATGTATGTATACTCTAGTTTGTACAAACATACATATGCCTTGAAGTTGTATTTTTTTTATGATTTTCGTATGTTCGTTTATAAAGGAATTTCACATTAAGCTTAATTGCCTATTTTCATGACTATGTCTTTTACACAAAACTTATACACTCACATTATTGATGTTTTCTCATGATTTTATTTCATGAGTATTATATGTGCTATATAGACTTTGAGTGTCATTGGTTTAGTGATTTTCATGTTTCATGAAATATATTCTTATTTTATTCCTTACTTGAAGGATTTCGTACTAGTTTTAAATTTTATTATGTAACTAGTTGTGTATTCTTTATTTTTGGTAGAGTTTTCAATTGTGCTAAAACTACTTTCAAACTTTTTGAAAACCCCTACCCATCAAGGGCGGTTGGTTGGGCGACCATGCCTTGTATGCATTATTGAAAACTTATTTAAACATGTGCATGAAATGGGTGGTAGGAAGTATGAGTTATACACTTGATTCTTATTGTGTTTTCAATTGATATCACAATTGATATTTATTTTTTGTATACTCATATTTGTTTCTATATATGTATGCTTCAACTTCAAATAGTACCAATTTCGATTAGTATTTATATTTTCATACATATATATGTGTTGTGATTGTGCTTACTATATCTCTATATTTTTAAGCACAAATTTGGTTATGCTAAGCTTGATTTAGTCCTTAATGACAATTATTTTTGAATTGGTATCTTATACAAGCTTATGCATCATTTTCATTAGTATTTCATAAAGGGAGAGAAAATTCATGTTTCACCTTCCAATCGTTTTGTTTACCATTGATATCTTACTCCCACTCTTTGTGTTGAAAAATGATTTAAAATGATATTGATTTTTTAATTTGGTATCATATGCTCCTAATGAAAATTATTTTCAATTGGTATATGGTTCTTTTTAATATTGGTATCAAGAATCTTATATCGATAGTATTCTCTATTTGGTATCTCTATTGCAAAATGATTATAGTGTTTAACCAAAAAGATTGGTTTATGTTTTTCAATTGGTATCAAAAGTGTAAAATATTTTCATTGGTACTAATTTTTTTCAATTGGTATCAAGATTACCTATATGTTTATATCTTTCAATTGATATCAAACTTTTTGTTATTCTGTTTATTTTCGATTGGTATCATAAATTGGTATCATAATGTTTTGATTGTTGGCTCAGGCTTTCCACTCTAGTTTTGATGATGATTACTCAGTAGTTATAGTTTACTAATAATCTTGTGATGTTTAGTTTCAGATACTTAACCAAGATATTAGTAGGTGATTACCTTCAACAAAGGTGCTTTGGAGCTTTCACATGGTGATTCAAGAGCCCGAGCGTCAAAGTTCATATCGAGCACTCGTTGGAGTCAAGCTCGGTGGATCACGTTTTGATCGAGTCGACTTGGAGACGGAGCTCTACAAGAAGATTTCGGTACATAGTTTAGTTTATATTTTAGATCCATTTGTTAAAGATTAGATAGTGTGATATGCTCAAGTTCACAACACACACACTTGTTTTGAAGTTTCATGTTTTGGTTTTCGTTTTTTGGTTTAACCGATCTTGGTTTTTATGAATAGATAGAATCAACAAGTTTACATGATTTAATGTATATTAGATTTGTTCTATATACATCTATACTTCAACTATTTAAACAAACTTAGTTTGATAGTCTATTTCATGAGTTTGGTGTTTTGGTATTTTAACAAAACATATTTTTGGATTTTTAGTCAAAACATTGATATATATATCTTTCATGTATATTGGATTATATCCATATACTATATGCTTCAAGTTGTTTAGGTATCATATTTTTGTATTTGGATGAGTTTTGGACAAAACAATTTTCATCTCAAAAATCCAAGTTTTAGAAAATACGGTATTTGGTTTTCGGTAAAATTTTCATAACACAAAAGAGTTCAAAATGTTTGTAGCTTGGTTTGATTTTTACTCAAACAAGTTTGTACTTTAAAGAGAATATAAGAACTTATTTTTGTGGATTTTTAGAGATTTTATGGAATTTATTTGGTAATTAAAAACCCTAGTTTTCTAATCCCTAATTCTGTCTGCCAGGCTCTGGCGGTCGACGGACCAGGAGCCGGTCGACCGTAACGGTTGACCTGATGTGCACAAAACGTGCACAAGGCCATTTGGTTTGGCCGGTAGACCGTGCGGTCGACCGACTAAAGTATCCTTACTCTCGGGTAAGGACGGTCGACAGGGCGGTCGACAGGGGTTGGCAATGGTCAAATTTCTACCGTTGTCCGGTCGACCGGATGGTCAATTCTGACCATAATTGCTGCCAACGGCTAATTTTTCAAATGGCTATATAAATGGGTTTTCTCTTTACTATTTTTACCAAGTTTTTGGAGAGCTTATTTTCTGATCATACTAGTGTTTTTGCAGCAATCAAAAAATTTTGGGCTCTAAAGTTTACACTTGATTTGGTGTTTTTCTAGGGTTTGGAAAATCAAAGAAAAGTGATTTTGGGAAAAGTGTTTTTGGTTATTTCTAGTTTTTTTTCCAAGGATTTTCTTTGAGTATTTATTTTCCATACCTTTGGTTTTTCTCACACTTGAGCTTATTATTCTATCCTATCTATATGATCTTTGTTTTGTGGGAAAATTGGTTTGTGGTCTTTTGATCACTAAGTTGTAAACCCTCATACTTTGTGTTATCCCTCTTGTGTAGAGGTTGATTTTAGAGTGGTGGCTTTGTGCCCTATCCCTCTAGTGAGAGGTTGATTGGTTGTTGGCTTTGTGCCCATCCCTTATTTGTGAGGTTGATTGAGTTTTGTGGTGGCTTTGTGCCTAACCTCTAAGTGTAGAGGTTGTGTTTGTAAAGAGAGGAGTTGTGTACTCCCGGTTATTGTATTTCCCCAAATCCTCAGTGAAGGTTCCTTGTGTGGGAGTCCTGTGTGGACAAGTTAGTGGAAATCCTTCTGTGTGAAGGCGGGGACGTAGAGCTGGGTGTTCGAACCTCGAAACATATTCGCGTGTTAGCGATTGATCCATTGACTCTCTAACTCTCTTTACTTTGTGCCTTGCATCATTTCATATTGCTCATTCATTATATGCTTGGCTTGTTTGTGTGTGCCTCACTTGTGCTTAACCACGAGAGTTTCATATAGCGCTCAACTCTTATTCAGAGGAATCAAGAGGAGTTAGTCCAGAGCCCTTCACCGAGAATTCGGCTACACTCGTTGGTTGCATTAAGTGTTGTTGTAATTAAGTTTTTATTTTCGCATTTTGTTTATTAGATTAGCCGTACACCTATTCACCCCCCCTAGGTGTACTTTCAATTGGTATCAGAGCCTACGCTCCTGATATTAGGTTCAACCACCTAGGAGTGTGATCTTGATTTTGCTAATCTACATTTGCATTTGCATTTGCATTTGCACACATATTGTTTGCACTCATGGATGTCCCTCCTATATTTGATATCTCTAGACTTGATATATGGAAGGTTCTGATGAGTTGTCATTTAAAACCCTAGGTTATAAAGTTTACCTTTCCATTATCAAGGAATCCTACCTTAGTGATAGCAGGCATATAAAGGCCAATGCACTAGCCCTAAAGGCACTTAGAGCATCTCTTGATAAAGAATATTTACATGTGTTTTCTCACTGAGTCCGCTTTACAATATGGAGCATTTTGACATCTCCCGAGCTACCAACGCTTATCGATAAGAAGAGGAGATCTAGGAGAGACAAGTCCGACGAACGTTGCCTCATGGTCCAAGGGAATGACTCCCTTGAGGTACAATCAGAAACTCAACCAGATGCTAGCACTAGTTCCTATTACAATGAGTGTTTAGAGGCACAAGCCATGAATGATGAACTTGCTAAAAATTGTGAAAATTTATTTCAAAATACAAACTTTTGAAAAAGGAAAGTCTTGGTTTAAAAGAAGAAAATAAAAATTTATCTTCTAAACTTGAGATTGTTTTTGCAAGAAAGGGATAAGATTTCAAGTGAAAGTGACTCGCTGATCTTGCACTTAATGAAAAAATTTTGAAAAGTAAAAATGATTGTGAATATGTTTTGAGGAAATATGAGGATTTAACTTCAAAACTTGATTTTGTATTAAAGAGAATAATTCTTTGAAAAATAAAATAAATTTGATTTCACAAGAATTGAAAGATTATTTAAAGAAAAAACGTTTCTTTGAAAAATGATTTAGATTCTCATGTTTGTCATGCTAGTGTAGCTTCACATCCTAGCTTACCTATATGCACCTCTTCTATAATTGAAAATGATATATCTATGCTTAAGAAGAGTGTTGATTGTTTGGGCTCCACTTTGAGCCATTGTGCCATGAACCACTCACGTTTGGAATCTACGTTTTGAAAAAACAAGTTCCATCTTTACATGCACACCATCCACGGCATACACATGCTTCGCACGTTCATGTACAACACTATGTATGCTCATGTGTACACTTGTACACATTGTGGATGTAAGGGCCACCTTGCTAAGTTTTGTATGATCGTATACATGATTCAAATTTAGCAGCTAAATTTGTTTGGGTTAGGAAAGGAACTAACCCCCATGGACCCAAAAGAGTGTGGGTACCAAAAACCACCCCTATTGTATTTGATGTAGGTGTGGGCTCTCGCATGACGTGAGAGTGATGGTCCCTTGTGTGGATGCGTTCCGAGCTTAAAGAGGACTATTTGGATGCATCACTTTCAAGGGGAGTTTGGTGGGAGGACCATCTTGTTTTGGAGACATGGAGAGTTGCCCTCATGGCTTTGGTAACTATCTCTTACTCCTCATTTTGTTTGCATGCTTTTAGATCATTCATTTATAGCATGTAATGTTTTAATGTTCATTATGCCATATGCCATGTTTATTAGTCCTATGACATGCATGATTAGTATTTGAGACACCCATGGATCCATATTTAGTGTTCTCACTTTAGTTTAACTAATGTGTATATCCTAAATATAATGCATGTGCATTTGTCATAATGATCATATGAGTTTTTGTTTTGATTTCTATACTTCATGTTTTTACATGTTTAGATGTTAGATTTCATCAAAACTTGGATATATACTTGTACAACTAGTATGCTACAAATAGACTTATATTTTGTGCTTAAACGCTCATTTGTACTTATTAGATGTACTAGTATAGCCTAGTTTTGATGATTCATACATTTTGACTTGTATTCCCATTTTGATGTTTTTAAGGAATTTTGTATTTGAATTTGATTGCCTATTTCTATGACTTGTCTTTCACAAAACTTGTACACTCATATTCTTGATGTTTTCTCATGATTTTGTTTTTCATGAGTATTATATGTGCTATATAAATTTTGAGTGATATTGGTTTAGTGATTTTCATGTTTTATGGAATATAATTTTTGTTTTATTCCTAACTTGAAGGATTTCGTACTAGTTTTCAAATTTTTCTTAAAACTAGTTCGTATTCTTCATTATGGTAGAGATTTTCAAACATACTATATTTTCAAACCTATTTTTGAAAACCCTACCCATTTAAGGGCAGTTGGTTGGGCGACCATGCCTTGTATGCTTCTTATTGAAAATCCTTTTAAACATGTGCATGAAATGGGTGGAAGGTAATATGAGTTATACACTTGATCTTAGTGTGTTTCAATTGGTATCATTGGATCTTTTCAATTGGTATCACTATTGACATTTTTTTTCGTATACTCATATATGTTTTTATATATGTATGCTTACACTTCAAATAGTATCAATTTCGATTGGTATTCAATTTTCCATACATATTATATGTTTTATTTGTACTTACTATCTCTATATTTTTTAGCACAAATTTTAGTTATGCTAAGCTTGATTTTAAATGACTATTATATTTCAATTGATTATATTTCAATTGGTATCTTATACAAGCTTATGCATCATTTTATTTGGTATTTCATAAAGGGGAGAAAATTTGTATCTCATCTTTTAATTGATATTTTACTCCCACACTTTATGTTGAAATATGATTAAAAGAATGATATTGATTATTTTTGGTATCATATGCTTTTAATAAAAAAATTACTTTCAATTGGTACTAATCTTTACATATTGGTATCAAGATTACCTATAAGTTTACTTACAAATGGTATCAAAATTTTGATTAAATACTTTAAAATGATTTATTTACTTACAATTGGTATATATTAAAAATATTTGTTTTTGTACCTTCAATTGGTATGTTTTATTTATTTTATTGATATCAAGATTAATGAAATTGATATATCTTTTCTTACAATTGGTATCATAAAGTTTTGTTTTGATTTCACCCCTTATTGATATTATTTTTATTTAAGACAAAAAGGGGAGAACATTGTTTTTATTGTTTTCTTTGATCTCTTTGTTGATGATTGACAAAAAGGGCGGAGAAGTATTTGAGTTTATATGCATTTTTATTGTCTAATATGCATGTTTATTGTTTATTTGTTTATTTGTAAGGTTGTTTCATATTGATATTTTTTATTGTTGGTATCAAAAGCTTTTAGTGATTATCTTTCCAATTGGTATCAAGAATTTTGTTTTATTGGTTGGTATCAAGAGCTTAAGTTTTTTTTATTAAAATTTTTATTGGTATCAAAAGCAATTATTTAAGAACATGTTTATTTTAAAAAGGAAAAGGAATTTATTTTAAAAGTTTGGTATCAAGAGCATGTTTATTTCATGTTTGTATCAAGAATATGTTCATTTCATTGTTTTATGCATGTTGATGCATATTCATGTTTAGTATTCATTGCATATATTTATTGTTTATTGCTATGCATGAGTTAAGGGGAGCTTCTTTGAAGCTTAACTTTAATCCATGCATATATAACTCCATGAGTTTTGTCATCATCAAAAAGGGGGAGATTGTTGGCCCAGAGGCTTTCCACTCTAGTTTTGATGATGATTAACTCATGTAGTTATAGTTTACTAATAATCTTGTGATGTTTAGTTTCAGATACTTAACCAAGATATTAGTAGGTGATTAGCTTCAACAAAGGTGTTTTGGAGCTTTCACATGGTGATTCAAGAGCCCGAGCGTCAAAGTTCATATCTAGCACTCGTTGGAGTCAAGCTCGGTGGATCACGTTTGGATCGAGTCGACTTGGAGACGGAGCTCTATAAGAAGACTTCGGTATATAGTTTAGTTTATGTTTTAGATCCATTTGTTAAAGATTAGATAGTGTGATATGCTCAAGTTCACAACACACACACTTTTTTAAAGTTTCATGTTTTGGTTTTCGATTTTTTTGTTTAACCGATCTTGGTTTTCATGAATAGAGAGAATCAACAAGTTTACATGGTTTAATGTATATTAGATTTGTTCTATATACATCTATGCTTCAACTATTTAAACAAACTTAGTTGATAGTCTATTTCATGAGTTTGGTGTTTTGGTATTTTAAACAACATATTTTTGGATTTATAGTCAAAAAATTGATATATATATCTTTCATGTATATTGGATTATATCCATATACTATATGCTTCAAGTTGTTTAGGTATCATGTTTTTGTATTTGGATGAGTTTTGGACAAAACAATTTTTCATCTCAAAAATTCAAGTTTTGGAAAATACGGATTTGGTTTTCGGCAAATTTCCAAAACACAAAAAGAGTTCAAAGTTTTGTAACTTGGTTTGATTTTTACTCAAACAAGTTTTGTACTTCAAAGAGAATATAAGAACTTATTTTTGTGAATTTTTAGAGATTTTATGAGATTTATTTGGTAATTAAAAACCCTAGTTTTCTAATCCCTAATTCTGTCTGCCAGGCTCTGGCGGTCGACCGACCGGTCGACCGGACCAAGAGCCGGTCGACCGGAACGATCGACCGGATGTGCACGAAACGTGCACAAGGCCATATGGGTTGGCCGGTCGACCATGCAGTCGACCGACTGAAGTATCTTTACTCTCAGGTAAGGACGGTCGACCGGGCGGTCGACCGAGGTTGGCACAATCAAATTTTGACCGTTGGCCGGTCGACCGGCCGGTCGACCGGATGGTCAATTCTGACCATAATTGCTGCCAACGGCTAGTTTTTCAATGGCTATATAAATGGTTTTTCTCTTTACTGTTTTACCAAGTTTTTAGAGAGCTTATTTTCTGATCTTACTAGTGTTTTTGTAGCAATAAAAAGAAGTTTTGGGCTCTAAAGTTTACACTTGATTTGGTGTTTTTCTAGGGTTTGGAAATCAAAGAAAAGTAATTTTGGGAAAAGTATTTTTGGTTCAACTTCTTCATCCTTATTTCTAATTTTTTCCTAAGGATTTTCTTTGAGTATTTATTTTCCATTCCTTTGGTTTTTCTCACACTTGAGCTTATTATTCTATCCTATCTATAGGATCTTTGTTTTTGTAGGAAAAGAATTGGTTTGTACTCTTTTGATCGCTAAGTTGTAAACCCTCCTACTTTGTGTTATCTCTCTTGTGTAGAGGTTGATTTTGGAGTGGTGGCTTTGTGCCTATCCCTCTAGTGAGAGGTTAATTGGTTGTTGGCTTTGTGCCCATCCCTCATTTGTGAGGTTGATTGAGTTTTGTGGTGGCTTTGTGCCTAACATCTAAGTGTAGAGGTTGTGTTTGTAAAGAGAGGAGTTGTGTACTCCCGGTTATTGTATTGCCCCAAATCCTCAGTGAAGGTTCCTTGTGTGGGAGTCCTGTGTGGACAATTAGTGGAAATTCTTCTGTGTGAAGGCGGGGACATAGAGCTGGGTGCTCGAACCTCGAAACATATTCGTGTGTTAGCGATTGATCCATTGACTCTCTAACTCTCTTTACTTTGTGCCTTGCATCATTTCATATTGCTCATTCATTATATGCTTGGCTTGTTTGTGTGTGCCTCACTTGTGCTTAACCACGAGAGCTTCATATAGCGCCTCAACTCTTATTCAGAGGAATCAAGAGGAGTTTAGTCCAGAGCCCTTCACCGAGAATTCGGTTACACTCGTTGGTTGCATTAAGTGTTGTTGCAATTAAGTTTTTAATTTTCGCATTTTGTTCATTAGATTAGCCGTACACCTATTCACCCCCCTCTAGGTGTACTTTCAATTGGTATCAGAGCCTACGCTCCTGATATTAGGTTTAACCACCTAGGAATGTGATCTTGATTTTGCTAATCTACATTTGCATTTGCATTTGCACACATATTGTTTGCACTCATGGATGTCCCTCCTATGTTTGATATCTCTAGACTTGATATATGGAAGGTTCTTATGAGATGTCATTTATAAACCCTAGGTTATAAAGTTTACCTTACCATTACCAAGGAATCCTATCTTAGTGATAGCAAGCATATAGAGGCCAATGCACTAGCCCTAAGGCACTTAGAGCATCTCTTGATAAAGAAAATTTACATGTGTTTTCCAACTATGAGTCCGCTTTTACAATATGGAGCATTTTGACATCTCCCGAGCTACCAACGCTTATCGATAAGAAGAGGAGATCTAGGAGAGACAAGTCTGACGAACGTTGCCTCATGGTCCAAGGAATGACTCCCTTGAGGTACAATCAGAAACTCAACCAGATGCTAGCACTTTTCCTATTACAATGTGTGTTTAGAGGCACAAGCCATGAATGATGAACTTGCTAAAAATTGTGAAAATTTGATTTCAAAATACAAACTTTTGAAAAAGGAAAGTCTTGGTTTAAAAGAAGAAATAAAAATTTATCTTCTAGACTTGAGATTTTTTGCAAGAAAGGGATGAGATTTCAAGTGAAAGTGACTCGCTGATCTTGCACTTAATGAAAACAAAATTTTGAAAAGTAAAAATGATTGTGAATATGTTTTGAAGAAAAATGAGGATTTAACTTCAAAACTTGATTTTGTATAAAAGAGAATAATTCTTTGAAACATAAAATTTGATTTCACAAGAATTGAAAGATTGTTTAAAGAAAAACGTTTCTTTGAAAAATGATTTAGATTCTCATGTTTGTCATGCTAGTGTAGCTTCACATCCTAGCATACCTATTGCATGCACCTCTTCTATAATTGAAAATGATATATCTATGCTTAAGAAGAGTGTTGATTGTTTGGGCTCCACTTTGAGCCATTGTGTCATGAACCACTCACGTTTGGAATCTATATTTCGAAAGAAACATGTTCCATCTTTACATGCACACCATCCACGACATACACATGCTTCGCACGTTCATGTACACAACACTATGTATGCTCATGTGTACACTTGTACACATTGTGGACGTAAGGGCCACCTTACTAAGTTTTGCTATGATCGTATACATGATTCAAATTTAGCAACTAAATTTGTTTGGGTTAGGAAAGGAACTAACCCCCATGGACCCAAAGAATATGGGTACCAAGACCACCCCTATTGTATTTGATGTAGGTGTGGGCTCTCGCATGACGTGAGAGTGATGGTGCCTTGAGGTGGATGCGTTCCGAGCTTAAAAGGACTATTTGGATGCCACTTTCAAGGGAAGTTTGGTGGGAGGACCACCTTGTTTTGGAGACATGTAGAGTTGCCCTCATGGCTTTGGTAACTATCTCTTACTCCTCATTTTGTTTGCATGCTTTTAGATCATTCATTTATAGCATGTAATGTTCTAATGTTCATTATGCCATATGTCATGTTTATTAGTCCTATGACATGCATGATTAGTATTTGAAACACCCATGGATCCATATTTAGTGTTCTCACTTTAGTTTAACTAATGTGTAAATCCTAGATATAATGCATGTGCATTTGCCATAATGATAATATGAGTTTTTGTTTTGATTTCTATGCTTCATGTTTTTACATGTTTAGATGTTAGATTTCATCAAAACTTGGATATAAACTTGTACAACTAGTATGCTACAAATAGACTTATATGTTTGTGCTTAAACGCTCATTTTGTACTTATTAGATATACTAGCATAGCCTAATTTTGATGATTCATACATTTTGACTTGTATTCCCCTTTTGATGTTTTTAAGGAATTTTGTATTTGAATTTGATTGCCTATTTTCATGACTTGTCTTTCACAAAACTTGTACACTCATATTCTTGATGTTTTCTCATGATTTTGTTTTCATGATTATTATATGTGCTATATAATTTTGAGTGACATTGGTTTTGTGATTTTCATGTTTTATGGAATATAATTTTGTTTTATTCCTTGCTTGAAGGATTTCGTACTAGTTTTCAAATTTTTCTTAAAACTAGTTCGTATTCTTCATTATGGTAGAGCTTTTCAAACATACTATATTTTCAAACCTATTTTTGAAACCCTACCCATTTTAGGGCGGTTGGTTGGGCGATCATACCTTGTATGCTTCTTATTGAAAATCCTTTAAACATGTGCATGAAATAGGTGGAAGGTAATATGAGTTATACACTTGATCTTAGTGTGTTTCAATTGGTATCATTGGATCTTTTCAATTGGTATCACTATTGACATTTTTTTTGTATACTCATATATGTTTTTATATATGTTTGCTTACACTTCAAATAGTATCAATTTCGATTGGTATTCAATTTTTCATACATATATATGTTTTATCTGTGCTTACTATCTCTATATTTTTTAGCACAAATTTTGGTTATGCTAAGCTTGATTTCAAATGACTATATATTTCAATTGGTATCTTATACAAGCTTATGCATCATTTTATTTGGTATTTCATAAAGGGGGAGAAATTTATATCTCATCTTTTAATTGATATTTTACTCCCACACTTTATGTTGAAATATGATTAAAAAATGATATTGATTATTTTTTGTATCATATGCTTTTAATAAAAAATTACTTTCAATTGGTACTAATCTTTACATATTGGTATCAAAATTACCTATAAGTTTACTTACAATGGTATCAAAATTTTTGATTAAATACTTTAAAATGATTTATTTACTTACAATTGGTATATATTAAAAATTTGTTTTATGTACCTTCAATTGGTATGTTTTTTATTTTATTGATATCATGATGAATGAAATTGATATATCTTTTCTTACAATTGGTATCATAAAGTTTTTGTTTTGATTTCACCCCCTTATTGATATTATTTTTGTTTAAGACAAAAAGGGGAGAACTTTGTTTTTATTGTTTTCTTTGACCCCTTTGTTGATGATTGACAAAAGGGGGAGAAGTATTTGAGTTTATATGCATGTTTATTTTTAATATGCATGTTTATTGTTTATTTGTTTATTTGTAAGGTTGTTTCATATTGATATTTTTATTGTTGGTATCAAAAGCTTTAGTGATTATCTTTCCAATTGGTATCAAGAATTTTGTTTTATTGGTTGGTATCAAGAGCTTAAGTTTTTTCATTGAATTTTTATTAGTATCAGAAGCAATTATTTAGAACATTTTTATTTTAAAAAGGAAAAGGAATTTATTTTAAAGTTTGATATCAAGAGCATGTTTATTTCATGTTTGGTATCAAGAGCATGTTCATTTCATTATTTTATGCATGTTAATGCATTTAATGTTTAGTATTCATTGATATATTTATTGTTTATTGCTATGCATGAGTTAAGGGGGAGCTTCTTTGAAGCTTAACTTTAATCCATGCATATATAACTCCATGAGTTTTGTCATCATCAAAGAGAGAGATTGTTGGCCCAGAGGCTTTCCACTCTAGTTTTGATGATGATTAACTCATGTAGTTTATTTTACTAATAATCTTGTGATGTTTAGTTTCAGATACTTAACCAAGATATTAGTAGGTGATTAGCTTCAACAAAGGTGTTTTGGAGCTTTCACATGGTGATTCAAGAGCCCGAGCATCAAAGTTCATATCTAGCACTCGTTGGAGTCAAGCTTGGTGGATCACGTTTGGATCGAGTCGACTTGGAGACGGAGCTCTACAAGAAGACTTCGGTACATATTTTAGTTTATGTTTTAGAACCATTTGTTAAAGATTGATAGTGCGATATACTCAAGTTCACACACACACACTTGTTTAAAGTTTCATGTTTTGGTTTTCGATTTTTTGATTTAACCGATCTTGATTTTCATGAATAGAGAATCAATAAGTTTACATGGTTTAATGTATATTAGATTTGTTCTATATACATCTATGCTTCACTATTTAAACAAACTTAGTTTGATAATCTATTTCATGATTTTGGTGTTTTGGTATTTTAACAAAACATATTTTTTGGATTTTTTTCTTTCATGTATATTAGATTATATCCATATACTATATGCTTCAAGTTGTTTAGGTATCATGTTTTGTATTTGGATGAGTTTTGGACAAAAAATTTTTTCATCTCAAAAATTCAAGTTTTGGAAATACGGAATTTGGTTTTCGGCAAAATTTTCATAACACAAAAAGAGTTCAAAATGTTTGTAACTTGATTTGATTTTTACTCAAACAAGTTTTTACTTCAAAGAGAAATAAGAACTTATTTTTGTGAATTTTTAGAGATTTTATGAGATTTATTTGGTAATTAAAAACCCTAGTTTTCTAATCCCTAATTCTGTCTGCCAGGCTCTGGCGGTCGACCGACCGGTCCGACCGACCCACCAGGAGCCAGTCGACCGGAACGATCGACCAGATGTGCACAAAACGTGCACAAGGCCATTTTGTTTGGCCGGTCGACCATGCGGTCGACCGACTGAAGTATCCTTACTCTCAGGTAAGGACGGTCGACCGGGCGGTCGACTGGAGGTTGGCAACCGTCAAATTTCCCGTTGGCCGGTCGACGACCGGCCGGTCGACCTAATGTTCAATTCTGACCATAATTGCTGCCAACGGCTAGTTTTTTCAAATGGCTATATAAATGGGTTTTCTCTTCACTATTTTTACCAAGTTTTTGGAGAGCTTATTTTCTATTCTTACTAGTGTTTTTGCAGCAATCAAAAAGAAGTTTTGGGCTCTAAAGTTTACACTTGATTTGGTGTTTTTCTAGTGTTTGGAAAATCAAAGAAAAGTGATTTTGGAAAAAGTGTTTTTGGTTCAACTTCTTCATCCTTATTTCTAGTTTTAACCCAAGGATTTTCTTTGAGTTTTTATTTTCCATTCCTTTGGTTTTTCTCACACTTGAGCTTATTATTCTATCCTATCTATAGGATCTTTGTTTTTGTAGGAAAAGAATTGTTTGTGCCTTTGATCACTAAGTTGTAAATCCTCCTATTTTATGTTATCCCTCTTGTGTAGAGGTTGATTTTGGAGTGGTGGCTTTGTGCCCTATCCCTCTAGTGAGAGGGTGATTGTTGTTGGCTTTATGCCCATCCCTCATTTGTGAGGTTGATTGAGTTTTGTGGTGGCTTTGTGCCTAACCTCTAAGTGTAGAGGTTGTGTTCGTAAAGAGAGGAGTGTGTACTCCCGGTTATTGTATTGCCCCAAATCCTCAGTGGAGGTTCCCTGTGTGGGAGTCCTGTGTGGACAAGTTAGTAGAAATCCTTCTGTGTGAAGCGGGGGACGAAAAGCTGGGTGCTTGAATCTCGAAACATATTCGTGTGTTAGCGATTGATCCATTGACTCTCTAACTCTCTCTTTACTTTGTGCCTTGCATCATTTCATATTGCTCATTCATTATATGCTTGGCTTGTTTGTGTGTACCTCACTTGTGCTTAACCACGAGAGTTTCATATAGCGCCTCAACTCTTATTCAGAGGAATCAAGAGGAGTTAGTCCAGAGCCCTTCACCGGGAATCGGCTACACTCGTTGGTTTCATTAAGTGTTATTGCAATTAGTTTTTTAATTTTCGCATTTGTTCATTAGATTAGCCATACACCTATTCACCCCCCTCTAGGTGTACTTTCAATTGGTATCAGAGCCTACGCTCCTGATATTAGGTTTAACCACCTAGGAGTGTGATCTTGATTTTGCTAATCTACATTTGCATTTGCATTTGCACACATATTGTTTGCACTCATGGATGTCCCTCCTATGTTGATATCTCTAGACTTGATATGAAAGGTTCTGATGAGTTGTCATTTAAAAACCCTAGGTTATAAAATTTACCTTGCCATACCAAGGAATCCTACCTTAGTGATAGCAGGCATATAGAGGCCAATGCACTAGCCCTAAAGGCACTTAGAGCATCTCTTGATAAAGAATATTTACATGTGTTTTCTCACTATGAGTCCGCTTTTACAGTATGGAGCATTTGACATCTCCAGCTACCAACGCTTATCATAAGAAGAGGAGATCTAGAGAGACAAGTCCGACGAACGTTGCCTCATGGTCCAAGGGAATGACTCCCTTGAGGTACAATCAGAAACTCAACCAGATGCTAGCACTTGTTCCTATTACATGAGTGTTTAGAGGCACAAGCCATGAATGATGAACTTCTAAAAATTGTGAAAATTTGATTTCAAAATACAAACTTTTGAAAAAGGAAAGTCTTTTTAAAAGAAGAAAATAAAATTTATCTTCTAGACTTGAGAATGTTTTGCAAGAAAGGGATGAGATTTCAAGTGAAAGTGACTCACTTAAATCCCAACTTGATCTTGCACTTAATGAAAACAAAATTTGAAAAGTAAAAATGATTGTGAATATGTTTTGAAGAAAAATGAGGATTTAACTTCAAAACTTGATTTTGTATTAAAAGAGAATAATTCTTTGAAAAATAAAATAAATTTGATTTCACAAGAATTGAAAGATTGTTTAAAGAAAAACGTTTCTTTGAAAATGATTTAAATTCTCATGTTGTCATGATAGTGTAGCTTCACATCCTAGCTTACCTATTGCATGCACCTCTTCTATATTGAAAATGATATATCTATGCTTAAGAAGAGTGTTGATTGTTTGGGCTACACTTTGAGCCCATGTGCCATGAACCACTCACGTTTGAATCTATGTTTCGAAAGAAACAAGTTCCATCTTTACATGCACACCATCCACGGCATACACATGCTTCGCACGTTCATGTACACAACACTATTATGCTCATGTGTAAACTTGTACACATTGTGAACGTAAGGGCCACCTTACTAAGTTTTGCTATGATCGTATACATGATTCAAATTTAGCAACTAAATTTGTTTGGGTTAGGAAAGGAACTAACCCCCATGGACCCAAAAGAGTGTGGGTACCAAAGACCACCCTTTTGTATTTGATGTAGGTGTGGGCTCTCGCATGACGTGAGAGTGATGGGTGCTTGAGGTGAATGCGTTCCGAGCTTAAAAGAGGACTATTTGGATGCATCACTTTTAAGGGGAGTTTGGTGGGAGGACCAGCTTGTTTTGGAGACATGGGAGTTGCCCTCATGGCTTTGGTGACTATCTCTTACTCCTCATTTTGTTTGCATGCTTTTAGATCATTCATTTATAGCATGTATTGTTTTAATGTTCAATGCCATATGCCATGTTTATTAGTCCTATGACATGCATTATTAGTATTTGAGACACCCATGGATCCATATTTAGTGTTCTCACTTTAGTTTAACTAATGTGTATATCCTAGATATAATGCATGTGCATTTGCCATAATGATCATATGAGTTTTTGTTTTTAATTTCTATGCTTCATGTTTTTACATGTTTAGATGTTAGTTTCATCAAAACTTGGATATATACTTGTACAACTAGTATGCTACAAATAGACTATTATATGTTTATTCTTAACGCTCATTTGTACTTATTAGATGTGCTAGTATAGCCTAATTTTGATGATTCATAACATTTGACTTGTATTCCCATTTGTGTTTTTAAGGAATTTGTATTTGAATTTGATTGCCTATTTCCATGACTTGTCTTTCACAAAACTTTAACACTCATATTCTGATGTTTTCTCATGATTTTTGTTTTCATGAGTATTATATGTGCTATAAAATTTGAATAACATTGGTTTAGTGATTTTCATGTTTATGGAATATAATTTGTTTATTCCTTTTCTTGAAGGATTTTGTACTAGTTTTTAAATTTTTCTTAAAACTAGTTTGTATTCTTCATTATGCTAGAGATTTTCAATATACTATATTTTTAAACCTATTATGAAAACCCTACCCATTTAAGGGCAGTTGGTTGGCGACCATGCCTTGTATGCTTCTTATTGAAAATCCTTTTTAACATGTGCATGAAATGGGTGGAAGGTAATATGAGTTATACACTTGATCTTATTGTTTTCAATGGGTATCATGGATCTTTTCAATTGTATCACTATTGACATTTTTTTTCGTATACTCCATATATGTTTTTATATATGTATGCTTACACTTCAAATAGTATCAATTTCGATTGGTATTCATTTTCCATACATATATATATGTTTTATTTGTACTTACTATATCTCTATATTTTTTAGCACAAATTTTAGTTATGCTAAGCTTGATTTAAATGACTATTATATTTCAATTGATTATATTTCAATTGGTATCTTATACAAGCTTAGCATCATTTTATTTGGTATTTCATAAAGGGGGGAAAATTTATATCTCATCTTTTAATTGATATTTTACTCCCCACACTTTATATTGAAATATGATTAAAAAGAATGATATTGATTATTTTTGGTATCATATGCTTTTAATAAAAAAATTACTTTCAATTGGTACAATCTTTACATATTGTATCAAGATTACCTATAAGTTTACTACATTGGTATCAAATTTTTGATAAATACTTTAAAATGATTTATTTACTTAAATTGGTATAAATTAAAAATATTTGTTTTATGTACCTTCAATTGGTATGTTTTATTTATTTTATTGATATCATGATGAATGAAATTGATATATCTTTCTTACATTGGTATCATAAAGTTTGTTTGATTTCACCCCTTATTGATATTATTTTTGTTTAAGACAAAAAGGGGGAGAACATTGTTTTTATTGTTTTCTTTGACCCCTTTGTTGATGATAGACAAAAAGGGGGAGAAGTATTTGAGTTTATATTGATGTTTATTGTTTAATATGTATGATTATTGTTTATTGTTTATTTGTAAGGTTGTTTCATATTGATATTTTTATTTGTTTGTATCAAAAGCTTTTAGTGATTATCTTTCAATTGTATCAAGAATTTTGTTTTATTGGTTGGTATCAGGAGCTTAAGTTTTTTCATTGAAATTTTTATTGGTATCAAAAGCAATATTTAAGAACATTTTTATTTTAAAAAGGAAAGGAATTTATTTTAAAAGTTTGGTATCAAGAGCATGTTATTTCATGTTAGGTATTAAGAGCATGTCTTTCATTGTTTTATGCATGTTTAATGCATATTCATATTTAGTATTCATTGTATATATTTATTGTTTATT